>JAVTVY010031593.1:0-12712 GCA_036873755.1 Hanleya hanleyi | reverse complement strand
GTCAACTCCTCACCCTGAGTTTCCACTCCAGAAACTCATTAAAGCAGAAGAAAGACCATGTACCTCGTTATGTCCCCTAGGGAACACCAAATTGGACACGAAAAATGAAACGCAGTGTGAACTACTCACATTCAGTGAATGAAAACAAATATTTAAACATGTGCAGGTTCGAGTTCAAACTGACGAAACACTTTTATGAACCAAATCAATTGTGCCTAATCAGCCATATCCATTAGGAAAAAAGAAAAAGAACAAGACCCATCTCTAGAACAAGTGCAACACGCGTTACCACACAGTCAACACGTTGTTGCAACTTCTCTGTTAATCTTGCATTATTTCAATTTACGACTAATCATGAACCAGGGTGGGTCTGGGGGAGAAAAAATAATCAATTATCAATTGTGCCCGGAAAACAAAATCCGGCCACCTGTGTTCAACATAAATAAATCTTAAATTAACACAGGTTCCCGTGCCTGGAGGAATACAACACAGAATACAAACTAGATTTTAAACTCGACCATATCGAGGAGTTAATAACTCCGAGTTCAAATACAAACAGGAAATAGTCTGTCTCGAGATGGTAAACTGCATCAAAATTTTAACTCAATTCAAGAAGATTGAAGGAAGTCTGATTACTATTATCGCAGTGACAACACCATGGTATCGCCATGAATACTATAATATATCGCAGTGACAACACCATGGTGTCGCCATGAATGTGGCTCGCATGACTGACAATGCCCCAAACTATCAACTGAGCAATCAAAATCATGTATTGGACAACCAAAATGTAGGCAATATATCTGTATTATTTAGCCGACCAGTTGACAGCCGGCAAACTGTTAAAAAAAAGTATATATATATATATCTTGAAACAGAAAAAACGAGTTTCCCTTTTATCAGGATGGGAAAAAACGTTAGCAAAAGACAAAGTCACATTGACCCGCGAACAATCTGAGCATTTACTATTGAATTCCAACGCACAATTGCATTCCAACTACAGATTTCTCATAAAGGTCGGCAAAATCTTCAATCCCAATCCAAAGACCCATCAATAATAACACATAGCAGAAATCTCACACAAAAGTCAAGCTCAGAAACAATACAATTCAATCGTACAGAAACACATAGACAACACCACACAGTAACACCTGGAGTGACAATGGGCAAAAACTTCCATAAAAATTTGAATCTCCCCGATATAAAAGCTCTATATGATAATCCAATAAAAATATTTGAACATTGTATAACCCTGCCAGGCTCAAATCGCATTCAATACCACTGAGTCAATTTATCTGGTTGTTACCAATCTATTGACCACGAACGGCCAAAATGCCACTAAGAACACTTCCCGTTTATCACAGGACAATAATGCTGTATATACGACGACACCAAATGCAATAAATGAATAGAGTAAATCCACTATTCCCAGGAACTGTTGACTAGTTCAACTGGCTAAATACCAGGAATATATTTAATAACACGGACTGAATTGAGCATATCGAGTCTCCAAAGAGGCGAAACAATTAATTGCAACATTACACAGATCTATATATGCTGTTGACAGTGCTAAATTTTACCGCATTGACCGTACTATAATAACACAGCGCGCCTATCACAGGTTAATAATACGGGTACTGTATATACAGCGACACCAAGTTTATTGAATGCATACGAAATGTTGGCGAGCTCAGCCGGCTATATACCAGAAAAATATTTGATAGCATGGACTGAACTAAACACACGACTAGTTTCATAACGAAAGACGGGGAAAACGGCTAACCGACCCCTACATGTATATCACACAGACCGATGTGATCATACACAGTCAAACTTCACCATCGCGTAGCTAGTCTATCAGCCGAGACAAAAAAACCTGTCTAACACAATCCACAGCCTGCCAGCCGTGAAAGGATTTTTACAAAATTATCGCGACCAGAATAGCCCATTATCAGGATGACCGAGTCCCGGTAAAACAATTCTACATACACTCAACCTGTGCAAAGCCGGCCAAGAAAACAGGGAAGGTGGGGAACGCGAAGAGAGAGGACAAATGGACGACTTCCACCCCGCGTTTGTTTACCGGAATTTTTTTAGACTTCCAGGCCAAAATAGGCTCTCAACCGTGAAAAATAAATTAGTTTTACTTCTGACAACAGATGTAGCAGTGATGTGTGCCTAGGCTAGCAACAGCTACTGAGATATAGAGCTAAAACATCCCCCATTAATATCTTCCCATCCGACCACCCGAAAACACGTCCTAACTCTATCAGTCTCAATCACTATCTGACGATCTCAGAGCATGCTCCGGAGATTTCCGAAGTTCTAGCCTCGGGCCAAAACCGGTTTAGAGCAGTTACCTCGGAAGTAACCCGGATGAGGCAATCGACTGGCATGTACGATTTATTTCACTATACCAGGGATTAACATTAACGAGCGTATATAGCTATCTCTACAACACTTGTAAGATAGTTGATCGGAGATCAGTCATTCAGTCTCTCCATATGATCTACGGCATCGGTACCCCACCAATGACGTCCACAAGCTCATCCACACAGTCTGTGAATGTCCGCATCGCATCCGTTTTCCCCATTATACGTAAACGCAGTTTCATTGGCACCGAATGTTATCTGAAAATTCTGGAATTGTCTTAATCGTCAATTTATCTATACACCATGCAAACATATTGTAACTGGTACCCTTAATATAGTGGTTGATGAAGACCTGAAAACAATCATGATGAAGGGACGAAATAGATTGAGCCGAGAAGAATAAACCTAAATTGGAGTGGTATGCAAGAGATGGGAAAAATTGACGACATTGGCGAAAAACAACCATATGACTCTACAGGAAGCATTCCTCGGCACCTAACAGTCATACCCGTGAATACGATGGATTCTCGGGCGTAGCCTTAGTATCTGAGCTGCGCCTCTATTGCAGTTGTTCATGTGGTGAGTATGAAGTATCCACACGCTCCCTACCACTGGCTTAAGCGGCATTAGAAATGATAGCTCGGGAGCTGTGATGACAGATCAGCTCAAACAACTCATCCAATGTTAATGGTTGAGCATAGTGGACGTTTGATGGAGTAAACGCCTCAATTTTGGGTAACCTGGTAAATGCAAGAAGACCCAGAGAAACTAACCTGTAATGCCCGACGTCGTACGGCTTAATTTTCCCACCAAAACAATAAACCTGCATATATTTGTCGAGTGATATGTGCAGAGCAGACCAGATGATGTAAGTGCCGACCAGATGATAGCCCTGACTACACTGGATGAGTATGTTATTGAGTGAGCGAGAAAAGGCGAGAAAAAAGTTGAACCTAGAATAATGGATGATTGGCTGACTTCACCTAAGAAAATGTAGTTGAAACAAATCCCCCTATTAACAGAAGTACTCTTACCAAGGCGAAACAAATACTGAGAATTTCTAGCAAATCTCCATTGTAAATTTTTCATAGTCTCAGCAGACAAAGCTTCAAATAATATAATATCCATATATAAATATTGATATTACCAGTTGCTGGTTAAAGAACTGAGTATAAACACACCGTCATCAAATACATCTAGTTACTCCCAAACTGCATATACTGTGGAAGATTCATTTAACAACCACAAAACGTTTTTTTTCAAGGGAAGAGATATATTTGTTCCAACCACAATGATATACAAAAGGTGTACTGAACTCCGAAATGCATAAACCACCACAAAAGCTAGATTCATACATGTAGCTCATTCTAGAAGCTGCACCACTAAGTTTCTTTCAACCAGGACAGTTGACGGGAGCCCTTCGGGTGGTAGAAGCATTTAGGAAAGGTATTGCACCACTATTTCCAAAAACGTTGAATGTATTTGGATATTGAAAACTTCAAAATGTCTTGATGCTAAAAATCACACACCGTACAGACATGTATCCACATGGGATTTCTGGGCTCTCTATACTACAATTCTGCACCAGGACCTCATTGACCGTCTAAGTTCATTATTAGTATCTGTGTTCAAGAAAACTGAACGCCGACATATTAATGACAGAAGCCATAAAACACTCGTTAACTCTACTCCATACAAGATATATGATTCATGGGACGTTTCTTTGTTTATAGAGTTGCTTGAATTTCTCATTAATAACATCTGTGAAATTTGGCAACACAAAAATTCGTATAGGTATTTGAATGGGTACTTATTGTGTACCCTATTTGACTGATTTATATCTGTTATTTTGCGAATAAGACTTATGTAATCTCATTTTAAAACCCGTTTCTTCTCATTCACCAAAGGTTCTATAGACGATCTTCTCACTGTGAATAATCACTATATCAATTACAACACATATAAGGGAAGTGGGAAGAGGTGCCGACATACTGACTGCGTCACATGACTTCACAGAATAGTCTTCTGGTTAACCTATTCTAAAGCACATACCAGGAATCTAACGATTCATGATATGTGTTGTATCTCAGGTACGCTTTTATTGTACCTGTTCATGTGGCAACTTGGATGATATGACCACACGGCCCTAGCACCGGCATAAGCGGTATTAGATACAAATCTAGAGAGCTCTGATGGAAATGCTCTGACAACTCGTATACTGGTAATTGGTGAGCTGTTTCGCTGCGACAACTCGAGATATATCCACCTTCACTGGATTTGAAGGAAACTACAGATAGCCCTAACGGCACATCATATTCAGACCTGTATCTCTATACAAATGAAGCGGGACTACTCTCTCGTCGACTTTACCACAAAAAAGATGGTTACAATTTCGACATCGTAAAGTATCGTTTTCTGGACAGCAATATTCCAGTGGGACCTGAATATGGCGTATACATATGTCGCTTGGTAACATTCGCTAGATCCTGTGCTAAATGTGACGATTTTAATAAACATCAGAAAACATGGCAATACCACCAAGCGCCTTAACTCAAAGTTTCTCAAATATGGTCATACATATCGCATGCTGATAGAAAATACGAGCGTAGCTTGCAAGATCTATGGCGTTACGTTTCGTATGATGCCATCCACTTCAAGGTCTTCGGGCTGTTCATATGAACATTTTCAATCAAAGCGAGACTGAGATACGACTGGTGTTTGTTTTTAATTCGGTGCTAATGTTATATGAAATATGGAATGGACGCATGTATTTTTCTCATTTTTCAGAAGTTGTACTCGATCTTCCAGCTGACCAATCTCCTGAATGTTCATTTCTATTTCAAGCAATTGGCTTTCATTTTGTTCTCCTTTTCTACGGTGCTTCTTCTTCCAGCTTTCCTCTTGTTTCGCTTCAATATTATGGTATCTTTCTCGTAAGACCTGTACTTTCCGTAGTGTGTCCATAAGTTCCCAGTTGGTTTTGTCCTCGTCCATCCTGCTGCTCTTCATTTTCACCAATTCTTCTAACTGCTGGCTGATTGCCGAGTCTCTTTGCGTCAGTTTTTTGTTCCACGACTCAAAAGACAGAAGAGCGTTTTCAGGAGTTACAACAAATTTTAATCCTACAAACTTTAACAATGATCTAGCCAAATTTCCCTTCGACGTAGCATAGGTATTTGATGACACTAATGATGTATACTGGGCTCACGAAAAGTTACTAACTGAAGTTATTGATGGTCATGCGCCTGTAAAAATGAAATGCCAAAGAACACGTACTCCATTTATGAACAGCAACGTCCGGAAATCTATCCATAGAAAAGAAATGTTGTCCAATAAGTATAACAAGTCAAACTGGAGCGACATGTAAGAGGTTGGAAAAATGGACGACGTCTGGGGACTATAAAGCAACCATGTGACTCAACAGGAAGGTATTCGTCGACACCTAACTTTCAGATCCGAGAATACGGCGGATTCTCGGACATAGCCTTGGTATCTCAGCCGCGCTTTAGGTGCGCCTGTTCATGTGAAGTATCCACATGTCAACTGGCGCCGGCATAAGCGGAACTAGATACGCTAGCTCGGGAGCTGAGATGACAGATCAGCTCAAGCAACGGATGAGCATCATGGACGTCTGATGGAGTAAACACCTTAACATGGGGTAACCTGGTAAATGCAAGAAACCTAGAAAAACTAACCTGCAATATTCGACGTTGTACGGCTTAAATTTCCCACCGAAATAATAAACCTACATATATTTGTCGAGTGACATGTACACAGGGCGGGCCTCGGGGACTAGCAGTCCACTAGCAGAATCAGAAGACAAAGTGTAATTGTGAAGCGTATAGGAAACAAAGATACTATTGTACTTAGCCCCAGAGTCAATAGCTACTTATTTTCTAGAGGGATGTGCTGGAGGCGCTGAGTCCAAAGATTTCTGGCCCACAATCAAGCCACTGATATGTAATCAAGGTTTATCGATTGTCTGTACTACTATTTTTGTCGAAGATGATGTCTTAATATCCGATCAAGGTAATGTTTGTAACACTTTCAATAAGTATTTTGTAAATGTTGCTAAAGATATCACCCGAAAAACAACAACCAAGCGTGCTGTAACCCCGGCATTGAGCGTATTAGAAGCTCTACCCTCAGTCCAAACATCTTTGATTTTAACCCAGTATCTGAAAATATTATAGGAAAAGCTATACACGATATTGGTTCGAAAAAGCCTCGGATGCAGACAATGTACCAATAGAACTGCTTAAGGCGGGAAATAGTGAGTTAATACAACCCATTACAAAGTTGGTAAACCACAAACTTGTAACAAATGTCTTCCCAGATAAACTGATACTCGCTCAAGTTGTCTCAGTTTTTAAGCAAAATGATCACTCGGCGAAAGAAAATTATACACCTTTTAGTATTCTAATTTATATATCAACAATCTATGAACGTATTATAGGTCAGCAACTGTCAAATTACTTTGAAAAAAACTTTCATCCATATCTAGGAGCTTTTCGTAAAGGTTTCAATTGTCAGTCGGTTCTGTTAACCCTATCTGGCCTGGGCTTTTTGGGACGTGTTGTGGCCTGGGGGGGGGGGAGCGAAATGGCCCCCACGTAATTATTTTTCTTACCCCTTGAGCTAGGGGGCTGAAACTTATCACACTATACCCTTGGGTGGCCCTCCACAGTTTCGTAGTAATGGCCCCTCTCTAATTTCATAATACGATAGACTGCCCTTGTTCTGCTACATCATAATTCGTCTTGTCTTCTTAATAGCTTATATCTATAATGTCATCCTATTCAGCATTATCAACGCTGCAAACGAGTACGTACAAATCGAGTGCTGGCTTCGTCTACACGCTGATCGGGATCATGGAGTAAAGTTTGTCCTGCCTTAGTTATGCCCCTTGGGCGTGCCTAAAAATCGGGACTCATTTACGGGAAGAAAATCTGACAAAAACGGGCAGGTTGACACCCACTTTTGTTTGCCTTTTTAAGTTGAGACCGGACAAGGGAACGTGAGTAAGAAGTTTAATTGAAATCGCTCTTACAGATTTTTCTGGAAATTGAGCCGAATTTGACAATTTTTCGACATTTTTAAGGGGTTTTCTAGGAAAAATGAAGCAAGCATGGAGGAGAATGTTCGAGTTTAATTTTTCTATAACATAGCAGTGTTATATCCTAACATAATAGTTTCATCATGTTCCTTCAGAAAATATATACATATAAGTGATTTGGGTTGAAGGTTTTACGACAACTGGTGGCCGAAAAACGGACCCACAGTCTATTCCATGCCGAATGGAAGAATCTCTGGAGTGCACCCTTTAAGGCATAATAGTGGAGTCTATGCATTATCTTAATGTAGACTCCGTTACGGAGCGGAGATGTGTCATTACGCCAGATTGTTTAATTTTGACTGCCTAGTTACACCTGAATCGCTATTTTCGGAAGCAGGTGGAAAGAAGACCAGGAGTTCGATTAAAATAATCCACAGTGTGTCCATTAGTATACTATTGAGGTTATTGCATACTGTATTCCATACAGGAGTTATCTCCCCCTGGAATGAGATTTCGGTGGATATTATGGCAGAACGAGGTCCTATCAGAATGATATAAATTTGCCAGTGTAAATTTTCTTTACAAGAGAACCCATGTACAGTCCATAAAGGATGGAATGGATGTATATTATTATGGTTTTACGAATTATTTCTCAAGTTTCTGAAGTATTTCCCATGTTTCTAGGAGAAAATTTAGTGCAAAATTACCAATAATTTGACTTGGTTACATCTCTTATTTGCATTTTCCCGCGTTTCTGCTATCATTGGAAAGCGGAAAAGCAACCACGGCCTTCATATTGCCGAATGAATGACCATTATTAAGAAGAAATAGGTTAATTTTGAGTTTTGTTCTCGAAAATCCTGCTAGAATTGGCAAAATTGATCAAAACAAAGATGGGGTAGGGGGAAAGTTATCGGTCGGATTTCCCAAAATAATATGTATAACTGGCAAGTGTTGTATACCGCCATACTCGCAAACACTCTGAGATTACGATACATGTGAATAATTAATTTCGTAAAAAACATCCTGCCCCTTAAGGTGGCCTCCACAGTTTCGTAGTAATGGCCCCTCTCTAATTTCATAATACGATAGACTGCCCTTGTTCTGCTACATCATAATTCTTCTTGTCTTCTTAATAGCTTATATCTATAATGCCATCCTATTCAGCATTATCAACGCTGCAAACGAGTACGTACAAATCGAGTGCTGGCTTCGTCTACACGCTGATCGAGATCATGGAGTAAAGTTTGTCCTGCCTTAGTTATGCCCCTTGGGCGTGCCTAAAAATCGGGACTCATTTACGGGAAGAAAATCTGACAAAAAACGGGCAGGTTGACACCCACTTTTGTTTGCCTTTTTAAGTTGAAACCGGACCAGGGAACGTGAGTAAGAAGTTTAATTGAAATCGCTCTTACAGATTTTCTGGAAATTGAGCCGAATTTGACCATTTTTCGACATTTTTAAGGGGTTTTCTAGGAAAAATGAAGCAAGCATGGAGGAGAATGTTCGAGTTAAATTTTTCTATAACATAGCAGTGTTATATCTTAAAATAATAGTTTCATCATGTTCTTTCAGAAAATATATACATATAAGTGATTTGGGTTGAAGGTTTTACGACAACTGGTGGCCGAAAAACGGACCCATAGTTTATTCCATGCCGAATGGAAGAATCTCTGGAGTGCACCCTTTAAGGCATAATAGTGGAGTCTATGCATTATCTTAATGTAGACTCCGTTACGGAGCGGAGATCTGTCATTACGCCAGATTGTTTAATTTTGACTGCCTAGTTACACCTGCAGCGCTATTTTCAGATTCAGATGGAAAGAAGACCAAGAGTTCGATTAAAATAATCCACAGTGTGCCCATTAGTATACTATTGAGGTTATTGCATACTGTATTCCATACAGGAGTTATCTCCCCCTGGAATGAGATTTCGGTGGATATTATGGCAGAACGAGGTCCAATCAGAATGATATAAATTTGCCAGTGTAAATTTTCTTTACAAGAGAACCCATGTACAGTCCATAAAGGCTGGAATGGATGTATATTATTATGGTTTTACGAATTATTTCTCAAGTTTCTGAAGTATTTCCCATGTTTGTAGGAGAAAATTTTGTGCAAAATTACCAATAATTTGACTTGGTTACATCTCTCATTTGCATTTTCCCGCGTTTCTGCTATCATTGGAAAGCGGAAAAGCAACCACGGCCTTCATATTGCCGAATGGATGACCATTATTAAGAACAAAATAGGTTAATTTTGAGTTTTGTTCTCGAAAATCCTGCTAGAATTGGCAAAAGTGATGAAAACAAAGATGGGGTAGGGGGAAAGTTATTGGTCGGATTTCCCAAAATAATATGTATAACTGGCAAGTGTTGTATACCGCCATACTCGCAAACACTCTGAGATTACGATACATGTGAATAATTAATTTCGTTAAAAACATCCTGCCCCTTAAGTGGCCCTCCACAGTTTCGTAGTAATGGCCCCTCTCTAATTTCATAATACGATAGACTGCCCTTGTTCTGCTACATCGTAATTCTTCTTGTCTTCTTAATAGCTTATATCTATAATGCCATCCTATTCAGCATTATCAACGCTGCAAACGAGTACGTACAAATCGAGTGCTGGCTTCGTCAACACGCTGATCGGGGTCATGGAGTAAAGTTTGTCCTGCCTCAGTTATGCCCCTTGGGCGTGCCTAAAAATCGGGACTCATTTACGGGAAGAAAATCTGACAAAAAACGGGCAGGTTGACATCCACTTTTGTTTGCCTTTTTAAGTTGAGACCGGACCAGGGAACGTGAGTAAGAAGTTTAATTGAAATCGCTCTTACAGATTTTTCTGGAAATTGAGCCGAATTTGGCCATTTTTCGACATTTTTAAGGGGTTTTCTAGGAAAAATGAAGCAAGCATGGAGGAGAATGTTCGAGTTTAATTTTTCTATAACATAGCAGTGTTATATCCTAACATAATAGTTTCATCATGTTCTTTCAGAAAGTATATACATATAAGTGATTTGGGTTACGACAACTGGTGGCCGAAAAACGGACCCACAGTCTATTCCATGCCGAATGGAAGAATCTCTGGAGTGCACCCTTTAAGGCATAATAGTGGAGTCTATGCATTATCTTAATGTAGACTCCGTTACGGAGCGGAGATGTATCATTACGCCAGATTGTTTAATTTTGACTGCCTAGTTACACCTGAAGCGCTATTTTCGGAAGCAGGTGGAAAGAAGACCAGGAGTTCGATTAAAATAATCCACGGTGTGTCCATTAGTATACTATTGAGGTTATTGCATACTGTATTCCATACAGGAGTTATCTCCCCCTGGAATGAGATTTCGGTGGATATTATGGCAGAACGAGGTCCAATCAGAATGATATAAATTTGCCAGTGTAAATTTTCTTTACAAGAGAACCCATTTACAGTCCATAAAGGCTGGAATGGATGTATATTATTATGGTTTTACGAATTATTTCTCAAGTTTCTGAAGTATTTCCCATGTTTCTAGGAGAAAATTTTGTGCAAAATTACCAATAATTTGACTTGGTTACATCTCTCATTTGCATTTTCCCGCGTTTCTGCTATCATTGGAAAGCGGAAAAGCAACCACGGCCTTCATATTGCCGAATGGATGACCATTATTAAGAAGAAATAGGTTAATTTTGAGTTTTGTTCTCGAAAATCCTGCTAGAATTGGCAAAAGTGATGAAAACAAAGATGGGGTAGGGGGAAAGTTATTGGTCGAATTTCCCAAAATAATATGTATAACTGGCAAGTGTTGTATACCGCCATACTCGCAAACACTCTGAGATTACGATACATGTGAATAATTAATTTCGTAAAAAACATCCTGCCCCTTAAGGTGGCCCTCCACAGTTTCGTAGTAATGGCCCCTCTCTAATTTCAAAATACGATAGACTGCCCTTGTTCTGCTACATCATAATTCTTCTTGTCTTCTTAATAGCTTATATCTATAATGCCATCCTATTCAGCATTATCAACGCTGCAAACGAGTACGTACAAATCGAGTGCTGGCTTCGTCTACACGCTGATCGGGATCATGGAGTAAAGTTTGTCCTGCCTCAGTTATGCCCCTTGGGCGTGCCTAAAAATCGGGACTCATTTACGGGAAGAAAATCTGACAAAAAACGGGCAGGTTGACACCCACTTTTGTTTGCCTTTTTAAGTTGAAACCGGACCAGGGAACGTGAGTAAGAAGTTTAATTGAAATCGCTCTTACAGATTTTTCTGGAAATTGAGCCGAATTTGACCATTTTTCGACATTTTTAAGGGAGTTTCTAGGGAAAATGAAGCAAGCATGGAGGAGAATGTTCGAGTTTAATTTTTCTATAACATAGCAGTGTTATATCTTAAAATAATAGTTTCATCATGCTCTTTCAGAAAGTATATACATATAAGTGATTTGGGTTGAAGGTTTTACGACAACTGGTGGCCGAAAAACGGACCCATAGTCTATTCCATGCCGAATGGAAGAATCCCTGGTGTGCACCGTTTAAGGCATAATAGTGGAGTCTATGCATTATCTCAATGTAGACTCCATTACGGAGCGGAGATGTGTCATTACGCCGGATTGCTTAATTTTGACTGCCTAGTTACATCTGAAGCGCTATTTTCGGAGTCAGGTGGAAAAAAGACCAGGAGTTCGATTAAAATAATCCACAGTGTGTCCATTAGTATACTATTGAGGTTATTGCATACTGTATTCCATACAGGAGTTATCTCCCCTGGAATGAGATTTCGGTGGATATTATGGCAGAACGAGGTCCTATCAGAATGATATAAATTTGCCAGTGTAAATTTTCTTTACAAGAGAACCCATTTACAGTCCATAAAGGCTGGAATGGATGTATATTATTATGGTTTTACGAATTATTTCTCAAGTTTCTGAAGTATTTCCCATGTTTCTAGGAGAAAATTTTGTGCAAAATTACCAATAATTTGACTTGGTTACATCTCTTATTTGCATTTTCCCGCGTTTCTGCTATCAATGGAAAGCGAAAAAGCAACCACGGCCTTCATATTGCCGAATGGATGACCATTATTAAGAAGAAATAGGTTAATTTTGAGTTTTGTTCTCGAAAATCCTGCTAGAATTGGCAAAAGTGATCAAAACAAAGATGGGGTAGGGGGAAAGTTATCGGTCGGATTTCCCACAATAGTATATATAACTGGCAAGTGTTGTATACCGCCATACTCGAAAACACTCTGAGATTACGATAAATGTGAATAATTAATTTTGTAAAAAACATCCTGC
>JAVTVY010031592.1:0-13063 GCA_036873755.1 Hanleya hanleyi | reverse complement strand
TGAGTTGGGGAAGAGATAGTTCTATGTGGGATGATCAAGATATACCGGTAGTTGGTTACATTCAGGCATATAGGACAGAAACAGAAAAATTATATATCCGTAAAGGGGCATAACTCTGTAAAATATGGGTCGAGGGGAGCCACTTTCGATAGGCGTCTGACTTAGCACTCTGTAAAATAAGAACGGAGAGGAATAAGCTGTACCAAACACGGATCTGCAGCTATAACTTGTACTTTCAGCTACAGATAACAAAATCGGAGATTATTATATACAAAAGGGGCATAACTCCATAAGCCGAGGCGAGTAATCCTTTGTTGACTTGTAGAATACAACAATATAAATAAGTTTCCAAAATATAGTAGCTATACCGAACACAATTCTGCAGATATAGTTGGTTACATTCAGGCATATAGGACAGAAATAAAACTTAATATATCTGTACAGGGGCATAACTCTGTAAAGCATGGGCCGAGTGGAGCCACTTTCGATAGGCGTCTGACTCAGCACTCTGTGAAATAAGAACCGAGAAGAATAAGATGTACCGAACACTGATCTGCAGATTTATCTTGTACATTCAACTACAGATAACAAAATCGAAGATTATTACATTCAAAAGGGGCATAAATCCATAAGCCGAGGAAAGTGATCCTTTGTTGGCTTGTAGAATACAAGAATATAAATAAGTTTCCAAAATATAGTAGCTATACCAAACACAGTTCTGCAGATATAGCTGGTTACATTCAGGCATATAGGACAGAAACAGAAATTCATGTATCTGTAAAGGGGCAGAACTCTGTAAAATATGGACCGAGAGGGGCCACTTTCGATAGGCGTCTGACTTAGCACTAGATAAATAAATGTTGATAATTTCATGGTTGTGTCTCAAGCGGTTTTGCCTAAAATGCGGTAACGGACGGACGGACGTACATGTACATGGCAACAATACCCCGAGGCCAAAATGGCCGAGGGGTAAAAAAACAAGGAGGTCCCAAATTTCCTCTTGATTTCTACGTTACAATGGCGGTCATCTTGGATTTGGTGGCCATCTTGGAATAATTTCAAGTGGGTCCTTAGCAAATTTTAATCAGCTGATCGAGTACTATAAATGTGTTGAGTTTCATGCATGCTTCTACCTCAAGTGCAGAATAATCCCAATTTCATGCATCATATTGCTGTACTATTAACACGAGAGATATAAGGATCAGATTAGAACAAAAAGGATAGTGTTGTTTATGAACAACAAATTAATGAACAGAAGATTGTTGCAGTAAAGAACAGATAAAATGGGTAACAACATGGAAATGGCCCACACAAAGATCAAGGGATTTCTGTGCAGAAGAAACATCCACAGTGAAATGGACAAAAGAAAAATATGGGAGAACATAAATAGAACAATAGAAACAGAAGTCACAATATCTTTAATAGCACATGAATTAAGAAATAATGTTCTCTTAGGTATGCTTAATGGTTATTTTATGCACGGTTTGCATGGGCAAGTTTACATTTTAGGACAAAGGCGACGCTCGCACCCTAAAATTCATAAACTTCCCCACACTAACAGTGCGTAAAATAACCATTAAACATTATTTCTATTCCATTGCACTACTCAGATTGATTCTCAACAAAGATTATAATGAAAGGTTGAAAAAGTATTGTAAGTTTGACAATCTTTCTCCCCTTTGTTCACAAAAACTTGTCCACTGAAATTGGCACGTTGCTTAATTCTGTCTCAGTTGGCATCATGCCAATGTCAGTGAACCAGCTTATGTGGTCTCTCAAATGGGATGTGATTCAGTCAGCTGAGCCATGCTGTGCATGGAACATACTTGGATATAGGTCTATTTGTGATGCTTTGTTAATCAATTTCACAATGGAGACAACAGTTAACTCGAGGAAAGAAGTTCCATCTTGTAATTTATTTGTTTGTTTTATTCGATTGTTACTTGTATGGAAGCAAACATCCCTTTCCTCTCATGACTTAAATAAACATCCGCACTTGACGCGTCTTGATTTCACATAACCGTGGTAAAACGTTTCAGATATATGCACAGTTAGCTCTATGATATTCACACAAGTGTTATAGAATAGGTGGTTTTCATATGTTTCCATCTGCTGTAGCTACTTAAGAAATAATTGCTTGTTTACTGCAGTAAAACAAGTAGGACAGATCAGGATGCAATAGGATGAGTGATCAAATGTGAGTACTCATCCTATTGCAGCGATTATTTCTATTCTACTTTACTGCATACGACAGAATTGTGGAGATACTCCGCGCAAAGGAATATATTCTCATGCAATTACAAGATAGCACCCCAGTACACCTGACGAAAAATGTGTTGGCCCATCAATTAATCCAAGCACACAACCCCTGCAAGTCGCATGACTGAAATCGATACGCAAGGGACGAGTCCTCACGACAGCAGCTAAGGGCATCCTAAAATGATTTTAATGTTCAAAATGACAAAAAAAAATTTAACAGTTACCAATAAATTTCAAGACTATTCCAACAATAGCTTGAACCTTTGATTTTTATATAGATTATTGTTGTCCAAGTTCTTTATCTACAATGGTCATATCACAGTACACGGGTTAGCCTATCCCCCCCCCCCCCTGCCCCCTCCAGCGAGTGCAACTGCCAGGGCATGCGGTGAAGCAAATCATGACATCAAATTATCAGCACCGAACTGACGTCTATTGGAATTAGATGCAGCCTTATATGTAATAATGTTATTTGGTAAAACACATTGGGTGCGATAGAATTCAGTACAATCACTGTGCAGCATAGTACTGTATCTATAGTTCTATTCCAAATCATACTACAAGCTTTAAGAAATCTGTATAACCTGATATCTTCATATTATCAAGTTTCATGATAAATATACTAAGGCAAAGGTCTGAGAATCAGTCCTGCAATACAATGATATTGTCAAAGTAATGATATTAAAGAAAATCAGCAGCCCATGAGGTGGGCCTTCCCTGACATTATGTGGAATAAAAAATAGCTCGACAAATCAGTAAGAGATATCAAGGCCCAAAGGCTAGTTAGTCATATTTAAGGTGATTACCTTTGACTTGAGCCTACATCTTTTCATGCCTCATCGGTTTACCTAGCTCCATAAATATATCATTCTCGCCACTTAGGAAGCGGAGTAAAACCACATCAAAACGAATAGCATGTAAACTGGTCAAATTAAGCCATATGTCATTTCTTCGCCTTTTACTCCAACAGAGCTGGTAATAGACTAACAAGCAGCCAGAGGATGCTAGGTCCCTCGCCAAAATGGCAGCAATATTTATAAGCGCTGTCGGTTTCAGAAGATATTCATGAGGATGGCAACAGCTACTTCACAGGCGTAAGAAGCAGAGGGGTCTTTCCACCTTCCCAGGTTTTGAGATCAACTCCGAATGGCTGACTGAATGTTGATTGCTACTGTAATATATTTTCTTTACCATGTTCAGTTCAGTTCAGTTCAGTTCAGTAGGTAAATCCCTCCTCTATATAGGAGCACCTCCGTAGGAGTACATATTAATATACATTCAATTGGAACCACTCAACATTTATAGCTCAACTATCGTGCTGTGAAGTGAACATTTATACAATTCTACAATTGGACGAACTACTATCCTGAAAGTGCTGTGATAGTCTAACCATGTGAGCTTCCTTGCGGTGTATGCGATGTACTACTGTGAATGGATTTATATAGCGGTCACTGAAAGACACCCAGGTACTTTATTCCCCAAGTGCCTCCGCTGGCGAAGGTCTAGCGTAGCAACCAGTTCCACCATCAGTCCATATTACCCTGGACACCGAATCAGTCCAGCGCCTTGTGAATAGGCGAGTATATATGTAAGCGGTCACTGACGAGGCGCGAACCCACGCCAGCTGTAGCACTCCGGGTCAGAGTCAAACACTCTAACTACTTCGGCCACGACACGCTCACTATGTAGCATGAAAATTATGTAATCGAAATGCAACTCATGGCATATTATCTGCAAACTAAATTTGACAAGAATATGAAGGCATCCTCAACCTATTGCCCAGAAACCAAATTTAGACTTTGCCACAAGGAGTCATCACCTGTAGGTGCAAGCAGGCAAAACACAATCCCAAATGACATCTCATGTCATGGTATCGGCATATGAACTTTGAGACTCTGAAGAGGGTCCTCAAGTTATTGCCGGTACTAGATGCCCACCGGTGTTCATGTTATTTGGGGCGGGTCACATATGAATACAAAATTTGAGAATAATCTGATGAGCAGTTGCCAAATTATTGCCCGGAAACAAATTTTTCCACCAGGAGGCGCCACCTGTAGGCAGAAGCGGGAAAAATACAATCCCAAGGAACATGGTATCGTGGGGACATCTGCATACCAAATTTGAGAAGAATCCGATGAGGGTCCTCAAGTTATTGCCCAGAAACCAAATTTAGATTTTGACACCAGGTGACGCCACCTCTAGGCGCAAGTCGGTGAAATGCATTATCAAGCGACATCTTATGTCACGGTACATTCATACAAAATTTGAGAAGAATCCGATGGTCAGTTCTCAAGTTATTACCCGAAAACGAATTTGTGATGTTGCCACCAGGTGGCGCCACCTGTGAGTGCAAGTGAGCGAAAGGCAATCCCAAGCAACAGCTCCTGGCATGGTAAATGCATGCCAAATTTGAGAAGAATCCGATGAGCCGCAACGTTTCTCATGTTACCCAGAAGGTACATATGTAGGATATTTCAAAGAAATTCGACCAAGTGTTTCTAAGTTATCACTTGCAGCATGGAATAATGGAATGAACTCTAGTGGCGCCACCTCCGGGTGGATTTTGCTGAAACGCATCACCAACGGTGTTTTGTCGCAGGGAATGCATTTATCAAATTTCGAAGAAATCCGACAAATTCTTCGAAAGTTATCGCTCGCGAAGGATTTGAACAAACATGAACGGACATGCATTAAAGATTGGAACAAGACCCAGTGGCGCCACCTACAGGCGGATCTTGCTGAAACGTAATACCAGCGACGTCTTCTCGCAAAGAATGCAGATGCCAAATTTCGGAGGAATCCGACAAAGCATTTAGGAGTTATCGCTTACGCAGTATTTGCACGGACATGCACTAACTATTGGAACAAGACCCAGTGGCGCCACCTACAGGCGGATCTTGCTGAAACGTAATACCAACAGACGTCTTGTTGCAAAGAATGCAGATGCCAAATTTCGGAGGAATCCGACAAAGCAGTTAGGAGTTATCGCTTATGAAGCATTTGGACGAACATCCACTAAAGATTGGAACAAGACCCAGTGGCGCCACCTACAGGCGGATCTTGCTGAAACGTAATACCAACAGACGTCTTGTCACAAAGAATGCAGATGCCAAATTTCGGAGGAATCCGACAAAGCATTTAGGAGTTATCGCTTACGAAGTATTTGCACGGACATGCACGGACATGCACTAAAGATTGGAAGAAGACCCAGTGGCGCCACCTACAGGCGGATCTTGCTGAAACGTAATACCAAGAGGCGTCTTGTCGCAAAGAATGCAGATGCCAAATTTCGGAGGAATCCGACAAATCATTTAGAAGTTATTGCTTACGAAGTATTTGCACGGACATGTCCGTGCATGCACGGACACATAGAAGCAAGAACCATTTTAAAGTCCCCGGCCGCGTTGCGGCGGGGGACAATAATCTTGTAACAATGCTGTCCAGGAATAGTCATTGGGAGAGAGCAGTACCTTTCAAAGAGAGAATTGTCCATGATAGCACAGTCATGAAGAACATCTCTCACTTCATCATTCCTTTGTTAGACAAGAACTGGTGTAGTAACAATGTTTGCATTCATAAGTAATTGAAACAACATGGCTAATTAACGGTGACAAATTGAGATTTCTACAACATCAATATTACTAATTGAAATATTCAAAAACTTTCAAAGTGCAATTTTTGTTCTCATATCCAACAGATGCAAGTTGCCACTGGCCAGGGTCATAATGGACATCAATTTGTATGATATCAGATTTGAAATAATATGCAGGTCTTCAATGCTGGATATCTTATTGACTGTAATCTAGACTAGCTGTTAATTAAACCACGTAATCCAAAACACAATAGCTTTGATATTTAAAGTTGATATTTAAAGGACAGAAATAAAGATGAGTAGTTAAATAGCTTGATGATTTTAATTCTAAACTGTACAAAAATGATTAACTCAACGCAATATGGTGATGAAAGTATAGTCGCACTGTTGTGACTCTTGTGGCATATGCCTTTGAAGCAGCAGTCAAATCCTGATAACCAATTATCATAATGGAAATGCTCACTGCAATATCTTTATCTTGACCTTTCAGAATGGACGAATTAGTTCAACATTCAAGACATGATGTAGCACCTGAAAGGTGCCTTGATCCCAACACTCAGCCTTTATGATAGGAAGATATGAATTGTTAAATGAAAGATAAAACCATTTTAAACATCAGGCTTTGCAGAGGTACTAGCATGTATCAAATAAGTTCCAAACATTCCAATATAGGCCTATGACCTGTGCAAGGATGTATTCATGTTAATGGTGAAGGAAATGACAATAACTTGGACATTTAGTGCACATCTACAAGCTACTAAGCATGAAGCAAATAAATAATTTTCAAAGCATTTTGCTGAGCTATGGGAATTTCGCATTTAATTAAAAATATTACCTTAGCAGATTGGCTTGATTCAGTGTATTTTGCCCGATGCAAGCTTCCCGAAGCATTACGTCACATGTCCGCCCCATTCAAACAAGCCATTGAAATTTTCTTTTTTCAAATTTTTGACCTAGAAACCCGACATGCCAGTACAAGAGGGGCACAACAGTGAGAGGCTGTGTGAGACCAGACTGAAGTTGTGTGAATTAATTAGCACCTTATTTCTACACTCCTGGTGTATGCTTGTTTATTTTTTCTTAAGAAAATTGATATTACAAATGACCAGAACTATTTGAAAGAAATAAAATCGGTGGTACACTGTTTTCTGTTTTGTGATGATGAAGGGATAATTTTCTTTCAACTTTTGTATCTTTGTTCTATGCTTGTGATAGCTCCAATGTGGAGTTCCATGGACAAGTATTATATATATAAAGCTGTGATCATTTCGTACACACCAAGTTGTGCATCAAATAGTACATGTAACTGAGATACGGTATGGGCCATGTAAGTTTTGGAGTTGTCCATCAAATAATAGCAGTAACCAAGATATGAACTAGACGAGAAATTATTGCCAGATGGGATAAAGGGACATAACCCTGTAGGAAATCATCAAATCGGTTAAAAACCTGACAGTGCACATCAGCAAGGTCCTTAGCATCTTCCAAATAAGTTTTGGGGTTGTCCCTCAAATGCTAATTGAGATATCGACTGGATAACAAATTGTTGCAGGAAGGAAGATATTAAAACCATAATCCTGTGGTAAATCATCGAAAACATGTCAAAAACCTGACAGAGAAAAAAAAAGCCAACAATAGTAACGTCCTGTAATGATTATGTCCTGTGCTGACTTAACTCGAGTAGTTGAACCTACTCTTTATGAATTGTGTAATCAATGCCAATGTTCTTGTATGTAGGCTACTGCACTACATACAGGCCTTTGTGCATTACCACATTATTTGCACACTTTCTTGCTATACTTGCATCATAATATTTTGCATTAGCATTATACCATCTACCATATATCCATGCAATCTGGGTTAATGTTTGAATGTTTAGCCCTCATCCACTCAGGGTGTCAAGTGTATATACTATTGTTACTCTGGTCATTTGTTCACTTTAATTTATACTCTCGTCTCTTTATTGTGTTTGCGCAATACTTTAATCCTTGAAAAAAAAAAAAAAAAAAAAAAAATTCTGACAGTGCACATTGTCAAGATACTAAGCATCTTACAAGTAACTTTCGAAGTTTTTCATCAAATAGTAACCAGATATTGACCGGATAAGAAATTGTTGCGGATGGATGAGGAAGGGCCATAACTCTGTGGGAAGTCATCAAAATGTGTAAAGGAGAGAGAGAGAGAATTAAGGTTTAATGTCACGCTCAGCAATATTTCAGCTATATAGCGAAAATCCGACAGTGCACATCGGCAAGGTAGTAAGCATCTTCCATGTAAGTTTCACAGTTGTCCATCAAATAGTAATCGAGATATGGACCAAACAAGAAATTGTTGACAGACGTACAACCATGTGACAATAAACCAGAAATAGGCCCACAAGCCAAATTACAAGAACAACTGACTGACCAAGCCTTAACCATTCAAGGACTTAACAACTTCAAAGGTTGAAATAAGAAAACTGACAAGAATTTGACAAGCTTAAAAGTAAAATGTACAGTCCATGCCTTTCTCAAAATGACAGCCGAGATCTGATGGTAAGAAATCCAAACATTGCTGGCTGTCAGTTGTGCCTGTCTTATTAGAGATTTCAGGAGAAAGTTTTCCACTGTCCTCTCTACCAGATGATGCTAATAGGTGCAATGGTAATGATTTATGGTGACAATTAACTAAATAGACCACATGACAAGGTCATTATGGGATGAAACTGCTTAATGGCTTACACCAATTAACTGTGACAAAAATCTACAACTCCTTCTCTATAATTCTTGTTTAAATTACAGAAAGACACGAGAGTATCATGTAGACAATAACGCAACTAATGGTATCAAATAAAGGACATGCACTGACCGACTACTGTCATGCTTCTGACATTCCTAAGGGCTTCACTTCGAATGGGAAGTGTCTTCAAACAAGTATAGCTCCATCATCAAATGATGTGGACTCAAGGCTTGTATATTGCAATTTAAACCCTTTTTCAGCCAGCTTTGACCAACATTTTCTTGTGATTGTGCAATTTCACTTCTCAGTGAAACATTAATTGATGATATTAAAGGACCTAGGGAATTGTGATCTGAACACAACATTATACATGCACAGATTATTTTTTTTACATTTCTGAACCTCTTGGTTTCATTCAGATACACGTAATAATTTATTATGTTAAAGTCCAATGAAACAAATTATAACCATGATAAATGAGATGTGAAATAGAATTAAACAAGACAATGAAAGCTCGTGTGAAACACGGGCGAAGAGCATTTCCCCAGATAATTTTGTAACACTATGGTGCTCATAGGGCTTTAGGTCTTCCCAATTTGGGCACACCCCCTATTAGGGGTGGCAATTTTTTTAGCATGGGACAGAGGGTGGGGCACATACCCCTGGAAGATGAGCAATCAGGACTCATCTCTGGTAAAAGTGCCTCTGAGAAGGGATTTCTTCACCAATGGGTGAAACCCAGTGTGAGACAACACCAACTTTATTGTGCGTTTCATGGGCCAACCGACATTAAAAAATTGAATAAAAATAAAATTTCAAATTGCCACTTTTATATTTCCTATGAAAGTTTGAACATAAAGATTTTAACCTCCTTTTTATTCCTGATTGTATGAATTAGGCTGTTGTATTCTATCTGAAACAATGCCAGCAAATAAAAATAAAAATGCCAAACAACAAAAAAATAAATACCTTTCACTATGATTTTTTCACTGTAAGTCAGCAAATTGTTGTTGTTGTAAAATGCTGCTAATACTACTTAGGCAATAACGACATTCAATGTACCCATATTTTGACAGTGATGCAGTATGTCAGGGCTAGGAAATGGAGGGTGTTTCAACAGCTCAGCCAATACAGCATGGTTTAAGTTACTGTTGAAACACAAGATTGTTGGAACACATGCAAATTCGCTAGATTGCTCTGGAAGACAACCACAGCCACAACAAAATGACAATGTTTGATTTGAAGTGTATGTTGGCAGTTAACATGTGACTTAACATACAGTTTTTGACCTTGAGAAAATAGGTCAACATCAGTCATATTCATAGACTTCAGGTCCATCGTCAGTTGCATATGTGGTATCAATTTAGAATGCCTAGCTATATTTCATGTTATATCATACTATACAGTATATAACTTTGAGAAAATAAGTTCAGTCAGCTGGGATAGGCTTCTAGTCAGTCACCAATTGCACAATTATCATGAATTTGGAGAGCCTATCTTCACTCCTTTAAAAATTATTGCTAATGCTAAATTTGACCTCGATAAAACACAATACACACTCTACAAATGCTGTAACTCACATGGAAATATACAATTATGAAACATGCGAGTTACAACATTTGTAGGTTTCCATCAGTTCTGAAATTGTCATCGCTACTCGGAATTGCTTTTCTTCTCTATTATTGGAAAGTCATCAGTGGTTCCCAAGGATTACTTCAATTAGATACACATGTGAAAATTTCCCAAGTGGGATGTGCAATATAGCAGGTATGTAGAAGTTCCACTTCAAACATCTTTCTACTTTTTCGGTTCAAAAAATAATTATCAACATTTGTAACTATGCTGTCAAAATGCAACGGTATGAGCAATTTCGCATCTTGAGTTTCAAAGGAATTCTGGGGACCTCCACATAAAAAAATTAAAAAATGAGCATTAACTGCTTCACAGCCACTGGAGCCTAAAGAAATGCAACTGGTAACAGGATCAAATTATTATATCAGTACTAGAGAGAGAAATAGCACTGATTGTGGAAATGAAGTGTTTACTTTGTTGACACAAGGGGTCCACTAGTCCACTTACATAGAGTGCATTATGTAATGAGTCAACCATTACAATATGAGGCCTGAAAGGTAAAGCAGAATATCAGTGTTACAGTATGTCTATTTGACCAACATGGCCTGATTTCAAGCTCACTTGAATCCTTTCAATCCTCCAGACTGACCACACTGATGGCAGCTAGTATATTTTCTCTGACTGCATTTTAGTTATGTGTGTAAGCAGGGGTTGATGTAGCCTAGATTTAGATATATTTAGCTGTCTATACCCTATGCCACATGATTATGCCAGCTCTAACAGCACCAATGTCCTTTCAATCCATTTTTTAACCATAATGTTAATAATGGTTAGTAATTGTAAAAAAGAATGTATAATGAGATAAATCAAGCATTCGGTTGATGGGCTGCAAAATCCGTAAAATTTTAATCAAAAAAACCAAACTTTCAGTCCTTTGAAATCCTCTGTCTATCTGACAATAATAAACTTCATGAACAGATGGAATGCCAAGAAATTGTGACTGTCTATTTTACTGTCTATAGTGCCACGCAATGATGAACAATATCACAAAACTACATGATGAAGCAAAATCCTCAGATGTGGCCTGGGGAATGTAGATATTGGACTCTAGTCATGACAATTTCAGATCTTTAAAAAAATGACCATTTGGCTTACAAGGGATGTGAATTTTAACACTGGGAATGTTACATTCATGTTCAGCAAAATAGAAATACTTTTTCCTGATTAAGAAGCAAATTTCTATTTTTGTGAAAACCAAATCATATTTTGAGATGCAAAAATGGGTCTCCATGATTCGCCAACACCACCAAAATCTTGTCAGTCCTTTGCCTATCTTGCAAGATCATCATACCCAAATTTCATGGAAATCAAACACGTTGTTCAGAAGATATGATGTTACACATGTTTACCTGAATTTATGTCTAAAGCGCCACCTAGTGACCAGCAAATGCCACAAAATTAAGCGGGTGAAATCTAAAGCCCTAGGGAGATGGCACATAAGAATTCAATGGAAAAAACTTTAATCATGATAATGGTTTTGAAGGTTTTGACGTTAAGTCAGATAAATGAGATTTTTCATTTAAATGGCAATTTGGTTCGCACCGAAAGGGAATTATCTTGTCGGCAATCCTATAATTATGCTTGGCAACCTAGAATAGAACAGTTTTTAAATATTTCTCCAAGCGAATTGGTAAATTTTCATTTCACGAAAAACTTTTTTTTTTGAGACGCAAAAAACTTACCTTTATAGTTATGCCAGCTACAACAAAACCTTTTCAGCACATTGACTATCCTTCAGGACCATTGTAATAGAATTTCAAAGAAATCGGAGAAGCCGTTCAGACGAAATTGTCAGAGAAAGATTTACCAAAGCTCTGACTACAACGCCACCTAGTGAAGAGCAGCGGGATATCGAAACACAACCAGACAAATTTCCCAGGCCTAAGAAGATAGCATACAAAGTCTGACCCAAAAATATTTAACGGTTTCAGAGATATTCACGTTTAAAGTCGCAGCAGTGGCGGTGGCGGCGGATCCGGTGGAGCCGTTTCTCATGAAAACATAAGAGCATCCACTTTGTGGAAATGCTCTAATGATGCGGGTGTAAGTAATGTTTACAGCAACAAAATCAAATATTAGAAACAGATGAAGATTTGCTAATGGGTACAGGCTTTCTCATCCCTACCACCTTGTAAAAACATTCAAATCAGACAGCAAACCAGATAACATCCACCACATTACTAGATTTTACTGCTAAATTTATTTATCAGAATTTATCGACAGGCTAGTCCATAGTCCAAGATCAAAGAGAGTGATGAAGCACAGAACCGATTTAATTGGAGCTGCGAGCAGCGGCTACCAGGTATACACAGTGCCTAGTTATATTTTTTTATGTTTTTGGACTTCCGCACCCATTTCATTATCACCATGTCAGATAGTCTATATCTAGCCAATTTCACTTCAAAATCTGGCTTGAGAAATTTTAGCAGTTTCGAATGGTGGCCATTTTGAATTGACCAATTAACTATTCCCGATATCATTTTGAAGGCCCTTGGCACAGAGGATAAATTCAAACTTTCAAGTCATTCGGTTGAGTAGTTTCTTCGGAGAATATCTCGAAAGATTTTGAGCTAAATCCAAGATAGCCACCAAGCCCTCTGACCAATCAGACTCCGCTTGGGATATCCACAAGTTCATGTGTAACAGAAACACTCCTGAAACTTTGGGTTCAATCTGTCAGATCGTTTTTGAGATATCACTAAAAATCATGTGGAAACAAATAATCTGAACGAGCATGGTTCCCTAATTATTCTTGTTCAAGATATTGATCAGCTACTAATTAGTGGTAGAGGAATAACAAAGCTTCATATTTGCAGATTAATGTATCAGGTACACCCAAGTTCTAGATCTTGCCCAGGCCTT
>JAVTVY010031591.1:0-13443 GCA_036873755.1 Hanleya hanleyi | reverse complement strand
ATGCAGAATGCCTCTAATTGCCACCAAGCATGCACAACTAGCGTTTCGTGGCGTCAAATATAGGATATTCGCATGATGTGAATATGGACGAGCACCATGCACAAGATGAAAGGAATGAGTGTCAGTGAGTGAGTATGATTTAACATCACTTTCAACCATAGTTCAGTCAAATCACGACATTTGGGTCCTATTCCTTTTTGCACCCAGGAATCCCACAGATGGGGTCCTATTCCTTTTCCCACCCAGGAACCCCACAGGTGCCCCAGTTAGTCACCTATTACGACAAGCTGTCTGTGGAGCTGAGGCCTATTCTCACCATGACCTGGGGTGTGAACAACTACATCCCAGGTTAACCCTGGGAGCCAGGTCGAGATGAACGGAAGAGGCTCCCAATAAACCACAAACTTTGGGACAAGCTGATCTGATTGTCAATGACTGAACATTGAAGTTCAATGGTACTAAGACTAAAAGGCGTTAATTATCATTATGGTAATGGTTTTAATTTAGCTGAATTTAAATTTGGGGGGATAAAGAGAACGTTATGATTACCTGATACAATTGCCTTAGTCTTTCCATGTCCCAAACTCATATGTTTGTATCGGGACCACTACATTTGAGATTCTTCAGTCCAGTCTATTGAACAAGATGAAAATAGGAAATGCGCGGCATGATGCCAGGTGTCCATAACATCACGTTAGAAGATGTCCCAGTGTGTTGAACGTTCTACGACAGCATGTGACATCACAAAGCACCCAGAAAAACTGCTGATGGGTGTTATCTGACATCACGCCAAGTACTGGTGCAGAGTGAAGGTCTCACTTTTCAGAAAATGTGCGAAGGGTGAATTCAATATCCACGATATTATAAATGAAGGTTGAGCGAAGAGTGAGTGAGTAGTAGGGTTTAACATCGTTTTCAACATTGTTTCAGTCATTTCACGACGGTAGCTACATGTGCCAGAACACGAGTGCTCACAGTTCCTATTACCCTGGACACAACATATTTACAGTTGTTAACCCACACTACTACATAACTTCTATGTTTAACAATAGGTTATTTCCTGATTATTATCAAAATAATGCTCGTGTGAATGTGATGCCTTCACTAATTCAATCACAGGAATCGGAATTCTCACCCCCCCCCTCCCCCCCCCCGCCACAAAATCTGGGGGTGATCAAAGTTATTTGAGTAAGAAATTGACAAAATGGTCTAGAATCATGCAGGTATTCCAGTCTTTCTTTGTTATTTCAATGATTCTAGTGAGCGATCAAATTTATTAGAAAAGCCGACTGAATTCTGTCCCCACAATCTGTGAGATGCGTTTCTAATCCCAGTGCAATCAGAGGGTATATCTGATAGTAGAAGTAATACAATCTGATGCCATGAGAATGTGGGCTTCTTTGAAATACTTCAATGACTATTTAGCTTACTGATGTCTTACATAAAATACTTCAATGACAATTTAGCTTGCTGATGTCTTACATAAAATACTTTAATGACAATTTAGCTTGCTGATGTCTTACAAAATATACTTCAATGACAATTTAGCTTGCAGATGTCTTACCTGAAATACTTCAATGACATTTTAGCTTGCAGATGTCTTACCTGAAATACTTCCATGACAATTTAGCTTGTAGGTGTTTTCCAGGAAATACTTCAATGAAAATTTAGCTTGTAGATGTCTTTCATGAAATACTTCAATGAAAATTTAGCTTGTGGATGTCTTCCGTGAAATACTTCAATGACAATTTAGGTTGTAGATGTCTTATATGAAATACTTCAATGAAAATTTAGCTTGTTGGTGTCTTTCATGAAATACTTCAATGGCAATTTAGCTTGTGGATGTCTTCCGTGAAATACTTCAATGACAATTTACGTTGTAGATGTCTTATATGAAATACTTCAATGACAATTAGCATGTAGCTGTCTTCCAGGAAATACTTCAATGACAACTCAGCTTGTAGATGTCTTCCATGAAATACTCCAATAACAATTGAGCTTGTAGATGTCTCAATAAAAATCTAACTAATAATTCAAAATCTAACTAATAATTCAATGACAATTTGGCTTGTAGATGTCTTCCAGGATACATTTTTAAGTTAGACATGTCAGAGAGACAATAAATGAAATATACATACTCCAGTAATCCATCCCGAAGATTGTCAACTTTTTCTGAGATCTTTTGAAAATCTCCGAAGACCCGGAGCTCTTCACAGGCAATGGAAAGCCAGAGTGGGTTAGCAGACGACTCCTTGGCAAGCAACTCTGTCATCTGATCAACAGTCAGTCGTTTCTGGTAACGACCAAGAACTTCCGCCACAATGTCCTTCCAAGTTGAGTGAAAACAGCAAAATTTCAGCCAGATAGTTATTACAATCAGGACAGTTAGAAATGTGTCATCTGAGAAAGAAAACTTATACTTAATCAGAAAGCTTTTTGAAATTGGGACATGCTAGGAACTGGCATAAGGCATTCCAAACAGAGAGGCATGGTGCGCCAAGTTGGAACTCCTATGAACTCCATGGCATATTTTTTGGAACTGGACAAAGAATCGCTTATGCTATACAATGTATCATGCAATGCCATGAGGGGAATGGCATATGCCATTCAAATTGGAACTCTAATCCATCCAGATCAGAACACTAAACTGTGTCCCATTTGGATAACTGGCATATATCATTCCTATCAAGGAACTCGTGCCACAATTTCAAGAAGCTCCCTTATATAAAATCGGTCTCCACATAAAAGACAAGATTTTACTTGTAATGTTTTTCACCAAGATGATTGGCTTGTTCTTCCAATATCCTCTTCAACAAGCCAATGAAAACACCAGAATTTGTTTTAAAAATCTAATTGACCAATCAAGTCTTTTTAAAACCACAAGATTTTTTTAATACACTGATATTAGTAGAACAAAAAGTATGGCAAGCCTTTGTGGTACTTATCCGTTTATTTTTTATATATATAAAAAGCTTTTTTGATATCATGTTTTGGTATTTATTCATTTATTTTTTATATCAAAAATTCTTTTTTTGATATAAAACATTTTTACATCAAAATGAATTTTGATATCCATATTTTTTTATATAAAAAACAAACCAATAAATATCAAAACGGCGCACATATGAGGCAAGCTGTATTCTGTATGGCAAGTTGATAATGCATTTAGTCGATTATTTCTCATATAAAAAATTCTTTTTTTTGGTACATTTTATATATCAACAAGCAGAGTAGCTAGCAGGTCTCCTGCCAAGAAGCTTGTCTGGAAACTAGCTTCTCCCACAAATGAGATATAATCACCATATATATTTTGCATGATGTTAGATTGTTGCTAAGCATGTAGTCTTGTTGATGTGAAGGACAATGTGGCAAAATTGTCTATAGATGGAAGAAAGGGAGCAGGATGATGCAGAAATATCATCCGGTGGCATCATTGTGCCCAAAAATGAGCCTTTCTTCTGAAATCCCATCCATCTTACATCCTCCAAGTTTGCAATCGATCGGTTGAATTGTTCTCGGGATATCACATTCACAACATGGTTGGGACGGACGGAGGCGGCCATCTTGGATCATGTAGTTTGGTGAAAAACAATCCCAGTCATCTTCTCAAAAATGTGAAGCCACCTGCCAAGTTTGAAGTTGATTGGTTCAACTGTTCTCAAGATGTCGCATTCACAACCTGCATAGGTGGCATATGGGTGTGTGACATGCAAGATGGCTGAACGTGGCTATCTTGGATGACACAGTTTGGTGAAAAACAATCCCAGCCATCATCTCAACGATGTGAATCCCCTCCCCAAGTTTGTATTGATCAGTTGAGTTGATAGGTGCTATATGATTGTGTGAAATCCAAAATAGTTGACAGTGGCCATCTTGGATGATGCAGTTTGGTGAAAAACAATCCCAGCCATCTTGATGTGAACCCCCCCCCCAAGTTTGAAGTCAACTGGTTGAATTGTTCTCAATATATCGCGTTCGCAACATGGTTGGTTTTTTTGATATATCAAAGTTGATAAAGCTTTATATTTGATATAAAAATAAGAAAAAACAATTTTGATATCAATAAATACCAAAACGGCTTGCCATATTGTTAAGCTCTCACAGTTCGATCCATCATATTCCTACTTTTCTGGCAGAGAGGTCCAGTGGTGGAACGATCAACAGCTGAGCTTTATTCTCAGCGAACCGCT
Organism: Hanleya hanleyi; assembly: GCA_036873755.1. Classification (NCBI taxonomy): domain Eukaryota; kingdom Metazoa; phylum Mollusca; class Polyplacophora; order Lepidopleurida; family Hanleyidae; genus Hanleya; species Hanleya hanleyi. The sequence continues at coordinate 9,253 of JAVTVY010031591.1, read as the reverse complement.
TCAGAAGATTCACATGTTGTGGGGTGTCTGCAATCATGGAGAAGATGCAACGGACGTGGGGAGCCAATTTACGAGGAATCCATGTCATCGAGATGGCAGAGGCATCTTCCTTCAACTTAAACACAGAAGAAGTTAAGATGAAACACAAAATAAAAAGGACTGTTTTACTTCATACTGATTCAAACCTCTCTTTCCAAAATGAGACTGAGCAGAATCCAAGAGGAGACAAGATCTATGTGACTAAAATAAGTGATGATTGAGGATGGAATGGCTTCGAACATCCGAAGGTATCACATAGAAAAGTTATGGTCCTGATTACTTAATTTTTCCACCAATTTGACAGCTCAGCCCTCAAGTGTGTTTTAAAGCATGCATTCAAAATAAGTGCATTAGCTCTTTAACTTTACAGATTTTTTTGCCTGGAGAACAACCAAAATGGTTGCAGCTTGCTAGACCTCTGTAGTCTGTTCATAGATACAATGTTATACAATTACCTGGTTAAGAGCATCAATGAAGATAATGACAGGTTTGGTGTTCATGTTGGTCAGGGCACTGGAACACAACTGGGACGTCTCCTCAACGTCCTTAGGCATCGTCGACTCCTGGACAGAAATGGTTTTGAACTGTTTATTTCCCATTATATCATGCATGGAAGTTTTTGGTAAAGCACAGACAGTAGTTTTGTATGGGGTGATCCAGGCATCAAAATCTGGCTGTTAGACCCGGAGACAGCCCGCAAATCACCAGCTGTATATACTGGCACTATATAGAACACTTGGTAACCTTGCTACCTCTATATAGTACACTTACGTTTACTTGCCCCTTCACGTCCACGACCAGTGATAATGCATTGCTCCGGGGTGAAACGTTGCTAAATTCTGATACATTTCCACCGTGACTGCAATGTTGTATTGTGATGTTATACCACAATCAGACAGCATCGGGACATCAATGCATGACCAGGATGGTCTGCCATGCTACTGCCAAATACAGACGCCAAGAAATCCACCCCATGACACAGTGCATTATGGGATACTGTGAAAGCCACAACTACAGCAGAAAAGTTAGGACTCTCCCACGGCTACAGCAGAAAAGTTAGGACTCTCCCACAGCTACAGCAGAAAAGTTACGACTCTCCCACAGCTACAGCAGAAAAGTTAGGACTCTCCCACAGCTACAGCAGAAAAGTTAGGACTCTCCCACAGCTACAGCAGAAAAGTTAGGACTCTCCCACAACTACAGCAGAAAAGTTAGGACTCTCCCACAACTACAGCAGAAAAGCTAGGACTCTCCCACAACTACAGCAGAAAAGTTAGGACTCTCCCACAACTACAGCAGAAAAGTTAGAACTCTCCCACAACTACAGCAGAAAAGTTAGGACTCTCCCACAGCTACATCAGAAAAGTTAGGACTCTCCCACAACTACAGCAGAAAAGTTAGGACTCTCCCACAACTACAGCAGAAAAGTTAGGACTCTCCCACAGCTACAGCAGAAAAGTTAGGACTCTCCCACAGCTACAGCAGAAAAGTTAGGACACTCCCACAGCTACAGCAGAAGAGTTAGGACTCTCCCACAGCTACAGCAGAAAAGTTAGGACTCTCCCACAGCTACATCAGAAAAGTTAGGACTCTCCCACAGCTACAGCAGAAAAGTTAGGACTCTCCCACAACTACAGCAGAAAAGTTAGGACTCTCCCACAACTACAGCAGAAAAGTTAGGACTCTCCCACAACTACAGCAGAAAAGTTTAGGACTCTCCCACAAGTACAGCAGAAAAGTTAGGACTCTCCCACAACTACAGCAGAAAAGTTAGGACTCTCCCACAACTACAGCAGAAAAGTTAGGACTCTCCCACAACTACAGCAGAAAAGTTAGGACTCTCCCACAACTACAGCAGAAAAGTTAGGACTCTCCCACAACTACAGCAGAAAAGTTAGGACTCTCCCACAACTACAGCAGAAAAGTTAGGACTCTCCCACAACTACAGCAGAAAAGTTAGGACTCTCCCACAACTACAGCAGAAAAGTTAGGACTCTCCCACAACTACAGCAGAAAAGTTAGGACTCTCCCACAACTACAGCAGAAAAGTTAGGACTCTCCCACAACTACAGCAGAAAAGTTAGGACTCTCCCACAACTACAGCAGAAAAGTTAGGACTCTCCCACAACTACAGCAGAAAAGTTAGGACTCTCCCACAACTACAGCAGAAAAGTTAGGACACTCCGACTACAGCAGAAAAGTTAAGACTCCCACAAATACAGCAGAAAAGTTAGGACTCTCCCACAACTACAGCAGAAAGGTTAGGACTCTCCCACAACTACAGCAGAAAAGTTAGGACTCTCCCACAACTACAGCAGAAAAGTTAGGACTCTCCCACAACTACAGCAGAAAAGTTAGGACTCTCCCACTACAGCAGAAAAGTTAAGACTTTCCCACAAATACAGCAGAAAAGTTAGGACTCTCCCACAACTACAGCAGAAAAGTTAGGACTCTCCCACAACTGCAGCAGAAAAGTTAGGACTCTCCCACAACTACAGCAGAAAAGTTAGGACTCTCCCACAGCTACAGCAGAAAAGTTAGGACTCTCCCACAGCTACAGCAGAAAAGTTAGGACTCTCCCACAGCTACAGCAGAAAAGTTAGGACTCTCCCACAACTACAGCAGAAAAGTTAGACTCTCCCACAACTACAGCAGAAAAGTTAGGACTTCCCACAACTACAGAAAGTTAGGACTCCCTCCTCAAGTACAGCAGCAAAGTTAGGACTCTCCCACAAGTACAGCAGAAAGTTAGGACTCTCCCACAACTACAGCAGAAAAGTTAGGACTCTCCCACAACTACAGCAGAAAAGTTAGGACTCTCCCACAACTACAGCAGAAAAGTTAGGACTCTCCCACAAATACAGCAGAAAAGTTAGGACTCTCCCACAACTACAGCAGAAAAGTTAGGACTCTCCCACAACTACAGCAGAAAAGTTAGGACTCTCCCACAACTACAGCAGAAAAGTTAGGACTCTCCCACAACTACAGCAGAAAAGTTAGGACTCTCCCACAACTACAGCAGAAAAGTTAGGACTCTCCCACAAGTACAGCAGAAAAGTTAAGACTCTCCCACAACCACAGCAGAAATGTTAGGACTCTCCCACAACCACAGCAGAAAAGTTAGGACTCTCCCACAACTACAGCAGAAAAGTTAGGGCTCTCTCACAACTACAGCAGAAAAGTTAGGGCTCTCCCACAACTACAGCAGAAAAGTTAGGACTCTCCCACAACTACAGCAGAAAAGTTCGGACTCTCCCACAACTACAGCAGAAAAGTTAGGACTCTCCCACAACTACAGCAGAAAAGTTGGGACTCTCCCACAACTACAACAGAAAAGTTGGGACTCTCCCACAACTACAGCAGAAAAGTGATGACTCTCCCACAACTACAGCAGAAAAGTGAGGACTCTCCCACAACTACAGCAGAAAAGTTAGGACTCTCCCACAACTACAGCAGAAAAGTTTGGACTCTCCCACAACTACAGCAGAAAAGTTAGGACTCTCCCACAACTACAGCAGAAAAGTTAGGACTCTCCCACAACTACAGCAGAAAAGTTAGGACTCTCCCACAACTACAGCAGAAAAGTTAGGACTCTCCCACAACTACAGCAGAAAAGTTAGGACTCTCCCACAACTACAGCATTCCCATCTCAGGCACTCACATATTCATACAGCTAATTGTATATTCCATGACACGTGGGTTCAGGCTGGACAATGCTTTATTAGATAACGGACAAGGTTGTAGCTCTATTGACTGTAACAGGTAAGTGTCTTATGGAGGTGATTTCAGAATATACAGCATACCAGGGTGGGGCTATGTTGAGTTTATGACAAATCTCATAGGGCGCAAAAAGACCATGCATGAGAGTAGGTCCGAGAGACCCTAATCAATTCAAGGCATTGAATCGCCTCCCCTGTCTCATTGACAGAGTTCCCACCTATCTAAATCAAATGCTCGCAAATGGCATACAATAGCATAACCAACAACATAATGAGATAATTTTTTATCACGCCAAAAATTCAATATTTTCGAGGACAGACAAACAATTTTAAGTACCATATACTTTCAACCCCTGAAAATTGATAACATAAAATTCAAGGACTTTCCAGGTTTTCATGATCACATGGATCTGATGGAAGAAATCATGGACAGCGTTGTGAATAAAGGATGGATACACAGACACAAACAAGGCAACAGTGTTAAGACCGACACAAATGTGGCAACTATATCACAACAGACACAAATATGACAATATCTAGGCAGACACAAATGTGACTATGTCACAACAGACACAAACGAGACATCTTAGTCATCACAAATGTGGCAACAATGTTGAGACAGACACACAAATCTTGCAACTATGTTGAGGCTGATGTTTGCTGATAAAGGAACACTGTGTCAACGTCTCTGTGTCAACGTCTCCACCACCAATGTAGCAACTGGATTTATTGGACATGAGCTATCGTAGGTCAACATCTTTAGGTATATATACGCAAGGGTTCCTATGTTGACCATCTCACCTCACACCTGAGGAAGCAAATTTATCTGCGAAAGCTTGTGTCCAATAAATCCAGTTAGTCTCTAAAGTTGTTATGTTCCAGTATATTTCCCTTACTTACATTGACAACTCCCAGTTCAACAAGAAGCCTCTTCAAGGCCCCTTCCAAATCTGTGGACCCAGGTACAGCCCCAACAAAATGGTAAAACACATGCCAACCATCTTTACCACCCCTGAAAGGAGACATTAATTATATTAAAACAAACACTGGATTTGCTGTTAATAGATTTATTGCCAAAATTTATTGAAACTATAACTAGGTAAAATATAACATCACTGGCGATGGCGGCAATCTGTGGGCGCGATGCCGTTACTAGCAATATACACAGCAAGCAGTGGCCATCAAGTTCTTGCATGCACTATACGAATATAATTCATTGGAATTACCAGCAGGCTAATAATAATAATAATAAATAGAGCATGAAATGGCATAAATGATGATATTTAAGACTAATAGATGCACCCTCTAGACCCAGGTACCTTTATAAGTTAAGAGAAAGGGAGGTGGGAGGGAATTTATATAACTCCAGAAGCAAAGGGCAAATAAAAGCAGCAAGCTAGCAGCGAGTGACCGGTTTGACAATGTGCAGCTGTTTATATACAGCTGAGGGTCAAGGACACGCGATCAGGGAGTGTGTCGCTTTACGCAACCAATCCGTGTCGGTTTAACTGCACTTCCTAGAAAGTCCATTCTATCCTTAGATATTATCCAGTCAGACAGAGACACTTGCAAGTACACTTTCCGATAACAGGAAACAGTACAGCCGCAATTGTTTCAAAACTTGCGAAAACATTTTCAAGATGCCCTGATAAGGATTGTTGATTATTCAACTGAAGATAAATGTACTCCAAAGGGTAATCCAGGCAATCTTTTTAACACGATAAATAAAATTTATTCTAGGATGTCTTCATTTTTAATTTCCTTCATATTTTCAGAGCTGTTTTTGCAATAATAAAAACATGCAGCTTCGCAAAAAGATCGAGCCCTTTAGGGTGGCACATCATTTGAGGTTGCACATCATTGGCAATGCACATATTTGAAAAGACAATACATAAAAATATGGTTTCTATATATCAGTGATGTTGAAGAAACTATATTATAAAACTTGAAATAAAGATTACATTTCTTTTTCAAAGTAAGCATATACAGCGCATAGTTAGGGACAATTGACTGTGCAATTTGGACCACGGAACTTCTTGGTGTAACTTTGTGTCATGATACGTGAATTATATAATCCCTTTTCTGACAGAGCTATTAACAATGTAATAGTTGGAGTAGAGGTATCATTTACAGTATGGAATGGGACACCAGCCTTGTGGGTGAACCCTCCCATTTGTATGCAAATGCAAGAATATAATGACAAATGTTTTCAATCATACATGTGTAATGCTACATAATAATGTGCACTGGTAAAACTGGGACACCACAAACTCAGTTTTAATTAATATAATAAGTTAAATGTGTGGACACAAATATGGTTCATGTAAAAGCTTTAAGCTAAATCATATGATGTGGAATAGAATGATTTGATAGCAAAATTGAAGGGAATTTTGTCCTTCATTTAAGGCGACACGAAATTCAAAACTGATAGAGGTTCAATACTGCGGGATTCCCCCGCCGGGTTATTTAATATTGTACTTCTGAAACAAAATAATGTCATCAAACTACATGTATTACTATAAGTAATTACTATAAAGTATATATTGTAGGTCATTTGCCGTGTGTGTGTATATACAATGTACACTACATCTCATACCTAATAGTAGGTTAGTTTCACATATAAGAGATATAAAATTTGAAATATGAGGGTATGGGGTCGGGCAATGCATTGAATAAGTGTAGAATGATGTAAGCTCCCAGAATATATGAGGGTATATGAGAGATAGAGGGTGTGGCTCTATGCCCCCGGGGGTGAGGACATGCTCTCGGGGGTAGTGGATGGGTTGAATAAGTGTAGATGGCGGATGGGTTGAATAAGTGTATGATGATGTAAGCTACTTGAATACATGATGGTATGGGGTCAGGCGAAGCGATATGCTCCCTGGGGTAGTGGATGGGTTGAATAAGTGTAGCATGATCTAAGCTCTCCGAATATACAAGAGTATGGGGTCGGGCAAAGCTTAGTTTAAGAGATAGAGGGTAGGGCTCGGTGCCCCAGGGGTGGGGACATGCTCCCGAGGGTAGTGGATAGGTTGAATAAGTGTAGCATGATCTAAGCTCCCATACTATATCAGGGTATGGGGGGCGAAGCTTAGTTTAAGAGATAGAGGGTGGGGCTCGGTGCCCCAGGGGTGGGGACATGCTCCCCGAGGGTAGTGGATAAGTTGAATAAGTGTAGCATGATCTAAGCTCCCAGACTATATATGGGTATGGGGTCGGGCGAAGCTTAGTTTAAGAGATAGAGGGTGGGGCTCGGTGCCCCAGGGGTGGGGACATGCTCCCCGAGGGTAGTGGATAAGTTGAATAAGTGTAGCATGATCTAAGCTCCCAGACTATATATGGGTATGGGGTCGGGCGAAGCTTAGTTTAAGAGATGGAGGGTGGGGCTCGGTGCCCCAGGGTGCCCCAGGGATGGGTGACATGCTCCCCGAGGGTAGTGGATGGGTTCAAAAAGTGTAACCAGATGTAAGCATTTGGAATAGCAGGCCTCAATTTAAGGTGGTAACCTGTTTTCAGGTTGCCTGGAGGTTGCCATATGAAAAATAGTGGTAACCTATTTTCAGGTCCCCATAATTTTGACTAATAATATGATAATAGGTTAATAATTATGCAATAGGTTGCCATAGGTTACCAGTGTAGATTTCATGGTAACCTGTTGAGAGGTTACCATCAGCACTCCTTAAATTGAGGCCTGAATAGATGACAGTTCGGGGGGTCGGGATGGTCTTAGTTCAGGAGACATAGTTGAAGCCGAGATGCTGTGGACAGAAATTTTCTAAGTCCAAAACTTTAACATTTACTTGGTCCTGAGGTCCCAGGGGTGGGGACATGCTCCCCGAGGGTAATGCATGGGTTCAATATCTGTAGCCCGATGTGAGCATTTGGAATAGATGACAGTTCGGGGTGTTGGGATGGTCTTAGTTCAGGAGACATAGTTGAAACCGAGATGCTGTGGACAGAAATTTTCTAAGTCCAAAACTTTAACATTTACTTGGTCCTGGGGTTCCAGGGGTGGGGACATGCTTCCCCAGGGTAGTGGATGGGTTCAGTATGTGTAGCCCGATGTAAGCATCTGAAATATGAGGGTTCGGGGGTCGGGCAGGCCTTAGGATCAAACTTTAACATTTACTTGGTCCTGCAGATAGACAGATAGACAGACGGACATCATTGTGGCACCTATATCGAGCTTTCCGCAGCTAAAGCTACGGGCTCGATAAAAATTAGCAAGTTGAGTGAGAAATGATGACCTTTTGTTTACCTAATGAATTTGTTTTTTTCCCCCAAAAGTTATGAAAAAAACAAATAGAGAAATATGACAATGGCTCACCCAGGTATTTTGTGGTCCATGGCTCGAGTGATGGTCTGGTCAACAGACTTGGCCATAATGGAGGACTTGCCTTGACCCGCACTGCCCAGTACCAGGAGGGGAACGTCATTACCAGCTCCATTAATGTACTTCTCTACCTTTAATATCACATAGAAATGTTGATTTCAACCGAGTGAAAGATAACCTGTACAAATGTCAAGTATATAGCAGCCAACAAGGTTTGATACTGGTACATGTATGTTCATGTACCACCATACCCTGTACATAATGGTTAGGCTGAATAATCAATTTCTAGCTTTATTCGCACCACCATTACTGTGCCATCTTTTTAGCGCTGGATCAACATATTTTTATTGACCGCAACCAAAAAATATGTAAAACTTGTTTTTTTAACTCTTTTTTTGGGGGGTTTCCACAGATTTCTCTCACAAAGTTTTGCCAAAATAATGTTCTGGAACATCGAGTGATAGAGTTTCATGGAAATACTGCATGGGATTGGCAAAACAACATGTCAAAAAAACAGGAGGGGCACTAACGTGCAAAACTTCTCAGCCCCAGCAGCATTAACCCCTTCAATACAGATTATACTGCTACAGCGGGAGTCCTAAATTCAGTCCCATCAGGTTGTTGTTGTTGTTGTTGTCTTCCTTGATGGCACTGTCAAGTGATACTAGCATCACAGAATATACTGATATAGTGAAAGAGCTCCCTTACTGTCCAGAAGTGTCACACTTCATGTGAAGTGTGCCTAGAAGTGCCTCTGAAGAGTACACTGAAAAGGCACTTCAACAACGGAGAAAAATACTGGCACACTTCAAAGGTACTTCATTAGAAAAAGGCAGTAGCCAAGGACTCCTCAAAGACACTTCCGACATGGGCTTTGTCAATTTCATAGCAAAAAATTAGGGACTTCAGAGACACTTCTGAGACTTGGTTTTTGTTCGGCATAATCCAAGGTACTCCTCAAAGACACTTCATGGACTTTGTCAGTTCTTCAGCAAAACTTGAGGGACTTCAGGGACACTTCTGAGACTTAGTTATTGTTCGGCATAATCTGAGGTACTCCTCAAAGACACTTCTTGGACTTTGTCAGTTTTATAGCATATCTTGAGGGACTTCCCCTTACAAAAAATATCTTATAGGATCCTATAAGATTTTGAAAAATCCT
>JAVTVY010031590.1:0-13455 GCA_036873755.1 Hanleya hanleyi | reverse complement strand
AATTTATTGAATTCTTTTGAAATTAACCCGTGAACATTCCAACTCGTCACTTTTAGTTGGTTTATATTTATCAATGGTGAGGTTCCATTGTTGGAACTTGAAGATTTAAGTGGGACACACATAGTTAGGTTTTCATGTAAGTTTGATGGTGATGAATTACACCTATAAAAATGATATTATTAAATCAGTTAGTAATACTGATAATTGTATCTATTACTCCAGAAGTTGCCATATTCGGGTTTTTGGGTAGATCCATATGAAGACTTTCCCCAGTCTTTAACAGAGTAATCTGTATCATGACGATCGTTGCTTGCCTCTTGTTGGGCGTAGATACCAGATGGTCGTCTATGACCGCGCTGGCCAGAGTATCCCAGTGATACGTTGTTGTAATATTCGTCATTCATTCTAAAGGAATCATATTCCGTATCTTGATCATAAACATTCCGACGAAGGCTTGGGCGACTAGGAAGCCTCTTCTGGCGTTGATTTTTACGTTGGACTTTTCCAGGTGAAAATCCTTTGATGTTAAGAGCAGCATGGATAACACTGCGAAAGTTCATCGCCAGAAGAATGCTGCCTTTCGCGGTTAAGTGAACCCCATCTGAAGCCATACATCTCTCAATGGGCTGGTCCCCGTGTCTCAAGTTGGTGTTTCCCACAAACAATATCGCTTTGTTGGACAGAAACTGATGCTGAATCAAGATGTTACACTCATGCATCTTTCCATTGAGGACCATATCATCAGTACGGCTAACACCAAGGGAAATAATGATCTTGGGCTTCTTCAACACGTTGTTAATTTTGTTAACAAGTTGCTGCATTTTCAGTACGCATTCTTGAGAACTGAGGTTTTTGACATCATTTGTGAAGAGATGTAGGAGGACACACTGATATGATGATTGTTTGGGTATGGAATCCAAAGTAGAACTGGCTTCCTCTATGGTGAAGGCTATCTTTTTGTCTACTGTACATTGCGTAGATAGTCTATGGACATCAATGTTATGCAAATGAGAATTCCCCAAGAGGAGTACTTTCTCTTGACGTTGTTCCATAGGTTGATTCACAAAATCATGTCGAGCTCCTCTACTATTCTCGGTGCCAGTGTAGTCCGACATATATTCATCCGGTTTCCCACTAGTAGACCTACTAGATTGGTCGGCTAAAGGATCGTATCTATTTTGCACGATACGACTGTAACTGGGACTCCCATTACCAGGTTTTGTTGAAGCCGGGATTATCTTGCCTAGCTCACGCTTTATTTGACCAACATCACTTTTCAGGAGATTACACTGAGACTTAATACCAACTGTGTCCTTGGGCAAAGTTACAAGTTCAGCAAGTTGCGACTTTATCTGCTGGATATTTTGGGTGACCGAATCATCTAGTTGTGTGGTAACTGAGATAGAAGGTTGTGGTGCTTGGGACAAAAGTTCACTCACAGATGTCTGTAGGCCAGAGATCTCGGTAATCAGAGACTGGTTAGACTGTTTTATATCTTGGAAAGCACGAAACAGATCAGAGGTGATATCACTGCCTGTATTCAATTTGGCAAGTCTTATTTCATACGCGGCAGTTAATTTTTCGAGGTCAGCATTATACAAGTCCTTCGTTGTGGTTACTTCTGATCTTAGAGACTGGTTCTCCCTTTTCACGAATTCTAGTTCTTCGCATACTCTTTGATTTTCGCGTTTAATTTCCACCAACTCATTCTTTACTTTATCCAGCTCAATAGAGTAGGTAATGCTGTGCGTCTGAGTTATTGCTGACACGATTTTCTCGTCCAGTGAAGATATTGCATCCAGAACTGTGGTATTGTCACTGTGTTGCTGAACTGTCACTTGCAGCTCTTCCATCCTCATTTGGGCAATACTCAGTGACTGTTTAAGTTTCATGTTTTCTGCTTCCAATTTCAGTTTCTTAACCTGAGTTTCTCTTATTCCGGATGTGTTGAGGGAGTCAGATGATCCATTCATGTGTGGGCTAGGTGAACGACAGTCAGGGCGGGAGCTATCGTTGGTACTCTGTTGCCGGAGGGTGAATAAAGTATACTCCAACTTTGAGGAGATGGTGGTGCATTTTTGGCAGGAGTATTTCCTCGATGTACTGGCAAAAGATGCTAATTGGTAGTCCGGTAGGTCAGTGCACATGAAGTGATACCACAATTTGCAATTACTGCACCGTATCATGTGGCGATCAGCATCGGCGTCACACATAGGGCACGACTTCACACTTTCTTCTACCATATCGACGGATTTCACAGCAGTTTCACAAGAGTCAGTTTCACAAGAGTGGTTCTCCTGGTTTATACAATTGGGGCATTTATGTCCAAGATCCTGCACTGCTTTCGACGTTCCATCTATGTCATATACACGGGAAAACTCGCAGCTATGGCCATTCGTAACCAAATATTGTAGGGCCGCTTCTACTGACGCAAAACTTTTATGTAAAGCGCCATGATATTTTGTAACATTTTCCTCACATATACTCCATTCTTTATATATTCCGGGTTGTTTACCCACTGCCACGGCATAGAATGTCGTGTCCTTTTTGACTTTAGGCATGTCTGTAGATTTCTCTTCTACCTATCCAGGAAATTTCTATCTCTCATAGATATACTGGGGGGTATAAGACCGATGTTTGTCCCACTGGGAAACCTACTTCTATACATTTGCGGTAGGGTTGTTTGGATTTGTTTTCTTAGTCTTGTCATCTAGAACATGATAGGAAGTGTCCCGAAGCGAAACGGTGAAATTTTTGAAAAAAGTCACCGAGACCCATATAGACCCATCATATAGACCCATATAGTCCCATACTAGGGGTATAGGATCGATGTTTGTCCCACTGGGAAACCTACTTCTATACATTTGCGGTATGGTTGTTTGGATTTGTTTTTCACGTCTCGTCATTTAGAACACGATGGGAAGGGTCCCGGAGCGAAACGGTGAAATTCTTGGAAAAAGTCACCGACGCCTGGGTAGGCCCAGGCATAGCCCTATACTGGAGTATAAGCCCAATGTATGTATAAATCCATACGGGGTGGACGTTTTGGGTTCTAGATGGGCCACTAATGGTCCAATGGTGTCGTATGAGGTCTTATTTTGAAGCTCTCATGCAGGAGCATCCGCCTGGACTAATGGTTCGTCCGTGTTCAATAGTCTGCGCATGCGCATCCTGGCCGTAGTAGAGAAAGCAGGCATTTTTGGTGGTATGTGGGTGTGTGTTTGGGGTAGAGATGCACCGCTATGGGTCCGAATGGGTCGTGGAAGGTGTCAAAATGAAGCTTGTGTGGGGTAGAGTCAGAATGGTGTGTTTTTAAGTGCAAGTCGCGTCAATCTGCGCATGCGCAGTTGGTTTTAGTAAGTAAAGTGGCCATTTTGGGGCAGTGAAGGAAGGTATTTGGGGTCGAGATGGACCATCCTTGGTCCGAATGTGTCCTGGGAGGTGTCATGTTGTAGCTCTTGGGGTGTGGACCCCGATTTGAGGCATGTTCGCGTCATCTGTGACGTCATCGGTGACGTCATCAGTACGAGTAGTAGCGAAAGTGAGCATTTTGGGGCAGTGCAGGAAGGTATTTTGGGTAGAGAGGGGCCATTCTCACTCCGAATGCGTCGTGGGAGGTGTCATCTTGTAGTTCTCGGGGTGCAAACCCCGATTTGAGGGCTGTCCACAGCATCTGTGACGTCATTGGTGACGTCATCAGTAGGAGTAGTAGCGAAAGTGAGCCTTTTGGGGCAGTGAAGGAAGGTATTTGGGGTAGAGATGGACCACTATTGGTCCGAATGTGTCATGGGAGGTGTCATGTTGTAGCTCTTGGGGTGTAGACCCCGATTTGAGGCATGTTCGCGTCATCTGTGACGTCATCGGTGACGTCATCAGTAGGAGTAGTAGCCAAACAGAGCATTTTGGGGCGATGAAAGAAGGTATTTGGTGTAGAGATGGACCATCTTTGGTCAGAATGCGTCCTGTGGGGTGTCATCTTGTAGCCTTCGGGGTGGAGATCACGATTTGGGGGAAGTCCACAGCATCTGTGACGTCATTGGTGACGAAATCAGTACAAGTAGTAGCGAAAGTTAGCATTTTGGGGCAGTGAAGGAAGGTATTTGGTGTAGCGATAGACCATCCATATCTGTCATGCATTATACCAAATCTGTGCTGTATTATACCATATCTGTCCTGAATTATACCATATCTGTGCTGTATTATACCATATCTGTCCTGTGTTATACAATATCTGTCTGTATTATATCAAGTCTGTCCTGTATTGTACAATATTTGTCCTCTATTATACCATAAATGTCCTGTATTATACCAAATCTGTCCTGTATTATACAGTATCTGTCCTTTATTATACCAAATCTGTGCTGTATTATAGCATATCTATACTGTATTGTACCATATGTCCTGTATTTTACAATATATGTTCTGTATTATACAATATTTGCCCTATATTATACCATATCTGTGCTGTATTATACCATACCTGTGCTGCATTGTATCATATATGTCCTGTGTTATACCATATCTGTGCTGTATTTTACTGTATGTCCTGTATTGTACCATATATACATACAATGCCCATACAACTTAGACTTGAGGAGGTGCTATTGCATGAGTACTCGAGGATTCAAACCAAGCCCCCCTCAAACCATTTGAGAACCCTCTTAAGAGAACTTCGGGCAGATGACAGTTTTATGGATCATAGAATCCTCACTCCTATCCATTTAGTGAATATGGCCCTGGCTGACATCCCTCAGAGTCGCTGGTTGGATAACGTTGAACCTGAAAAGACTCGCAGCAAAAACACCTAAACTTGGTCAGGTGGAACTCTCCTGTGGTTCATCGGGCACTCGCTCAGCAGCCCAAGCAGTGGAGGCCTGCAGGAAAGCTACAGAACTGATAAAAACTTTCCCTCAAAACCAGCCAATCATTTTTACTGACGGATCGGCCCTGTCAAATCCCGGTCCATGTGGAGCAGGCATTGCAGTATATCCAGAGGGCATCAAGACACGGCCTATTCTTTTTAACGAGTCTGTGTCTAGATGGAGCACCAGTTATCATGGAGAGCTCGCAGCCGTAAAACTGGCAAGTGAATTTCTCATAACCTACAAGTCGACAATAAACTTCCAGTGTGCCAATATTCTAACAGACTGTGTGTCTGCCATAAATAGCATTACGTCGCATGACTTGCACAAGTCGCACCAAGCGGAGATAGATCTCATTCATCGTAACATCACTCAACTGAGCACAGAAAATGTAGCTGTTACGTTACACTGGGTAGCTGGGCATGTAAACCTAAGAGGAAATGAACTGGTAGACAAGCAAGCCAAGGAAGCTGCCGAGAGGGCTACCCTATACATGACCAACCCTCCGAAATCAGCCCTGTCGACGGTCAAGGGACTTGTGCGCAGACACATACGGAAAAAATGGCAACGTCAATGGGACACCTGTGAGACTGGGTGTTCACTATATGATCAGTGCCCCACGGTGCCCAAAAATAGTTATGTCAGTCAGCAACCAAGACCCGCTGAAACAAAGCTATTCCGAATTCGGAGCGGGCATGCAGCTGTAAATTCGACATTGCATAGAATGGGCCTTCTGGGCAGTGCAGTCTGTGAATGTGGCACCGGTCGCCACACCATCTTACATGTTATGACGGAGTGTCCATTATTTTCTGTTCCCCGTGAAGCGATGATCACCCAGTTAGAGAGTCTATACGCGAGTCACTCAGTTCCTGTCTGGGAAAGAACTCTGGACCTATATACACTACTGTGGCCAGCACACTCCTCTAGCTCTGTTAACACGGTCACCTTAAACGCTGTATCTCGGTTCCTGATGGACTCAAATATAAAACTGTGTCTCTGAACACGTACCAAGTCTGACTTCCCTACCACCAATACCATAGTGAACAATAGTACAAAGTGTGCATCTTTATTCACAGAACATTGTGGACATTTGAAATTTCATTGGGACCAATACTGCTTAAGGAGTAGAAGCATATCATCAGACAACAACAACAACAACAACAACATATATGACCTGTATTATACCATATCTGTCCTGTATTATACAATGTTTGTCCTCTAATATACCATATCTGAGATGCATTATACCATATATCTGTGTTGTATTATACCATATCTGTCCTGCATTATACCAAATGTGTGCGGTATTATACCATATCTGTGCTGTATTATCCGTGTCTGTACTGTATTATACAGTACCTGTCCTGTATTGTACCATATATGTCCTGTATTATACCATATCTGTCTTGTATTATACAATGTTTGTCCTCTATTGTATCATATCTGTCATGCATTATATCATATATATGTGCTGTATTATACCATATCTGTCCTGCATTATACCAAATCTGTGCTGTACTGTACCATATCTATCCTGAATTATAACATATCTGTACTTTATGATACAATATCTGTCCTGCATTATACCAAATCTGTGCTGTATTATACCATATCTGTCTTGAATTATACCATATCTGTGCTGTATTATACCATATCTGTTCTGTGTTATACAATATCCGTTCTGCATTTTACCAAATCTATCCTGTATGGTACCATGTTTGTCCTCTACTATACAATATAAGTTCTGTATTATACAAAATCTGTGCTGTATTATACAGTATATGTCCTGTATTATATCAAATCTGTGAAGTATTATACAATATTTGCCCTCTATTATACCATATCTGTGCTGTATTTTACCATATGTGATGTATTATACAATATCTGTCCTGTATTATACCATATCTGTGCTGTATTGTATCATATATGTCCTGTGTTATACCATATCTGTGCTGTGTTTTACAGTATCTGGCCTGTATTGTACCATATATGACCTGTATTATACCATATCTGTCTTGTATTATACAATGTTTGTCCTCTAATATACCATATCTGAGATGCATTATACCATATATCTGTGCTGTATTATACCATATCTGTCCTGCATTATACCAAATATGTGCGGTATTATACCATATCTGTGCTGTATTATCCCGTGTCTGTACTGTATTATACAGTATCTGTCCTGTATTGTACCATATATGTCCTGTTTTATACCATATCTGTCTTGTATTATACAATGTTTGTCCTCTATTGTATCATATCTGTCATGCATTATACCATATATATGTGCTGTATTATACAATATCTGTCCTGCATTATACCAAATCTGTGCTGTACTATACCATATCTGTCCTGAATTATAACATATCTGTGCTTTATTATACAATATCTGTCCTGCATTATACCAAATATGTGCGGTATTATACCATATCTGTGCTGTATTGTCCCGTGTCTGTACTGTATTATACAGTATCTGTCCTGTATTGTACCATATATGTCCTGTATTATACCATATCTGTCTTGTATTATACAATGTTTGTCCTCTATTGTATCATATCTGTCATGCATTATACCATATATATGTGCTGTATTATACCATATTTGTCCTGCATTATACCAAATCTGTGTTGTACTATACCATATCTGTCCTGAATTATAACATATCTGTGCTTTATTATACAATATCTGTCCTGCATTATACCAAACCTGTGCTGTATTATACCATATCTATCTTGAATTACACCATATCTGTACTGTATTATACCATATCTGTTCTGTGTTATACAATATCCGTTCTGTATTTTACCAAATCTATCCTGTATGGTACCATGTTTGTCCTCTATTATACAATATAAGTTCTGTATTATACAAAATCTGTGCTGTATTATACAGTACATGTCCTGTATTATATAAAATCTGTGCAGTATTATACAATATTTGCCCTCTATTATACCATATCTGTGCTGTATTATACCATATGTGATGTATTATACAATATCTGTCCTGTATTATACCATATCTGTGCTGTATTGTATCATATATGTCCTGTGTTATACCATATCTGTGCTGTATTTTACAGTATCTGTCCTGTATTGTACCATAAATGACCTGTATTATACCATATCTGTCCTGTATTATACAATGTTTGTCCTCTAATATACCATATCTGAGATGCATTATACCTAATATCTGTGCTGTATTATTCCATATTTGTCCTGCATTATACCAAATATGTGCGGTATTATACCATATCTGTGCTCTATTATACCATATCTTTGATGTATTATGCCATATCTGTGCTGTATTGTATCATATATGTCATGTGTTGTACCATATCTGTGCTGTATTATACAGTATATGTCCTGTATTATACCATATCTGTCATTCAATATACCATATATGTGCTGTATTATCCCGTGTCTGTACTGTATTATACAGTATCTGTCCTGTATTGTACCATATATGTCCTGTGTTATACCATATCTGTCTTGTATTATACAATGTTTGTCCTCTATTATATCATATCTGTCATGCATTATACCATATATATGTGCTGTATTATACCATATCTGCCCTGCATTATACCCAATCTGTGCTGTACTATACCATATCTGTCCTGAATTATAACATATCTGTGCTGTATTATACAATATCTGTCCTGCATTATACCAAATCTGGGCTATATTATACCATATCTGTCTTGAATTATACCATATCTGTGCTGTATTATACCATATCTGTTCTGTGTTATACCATATCTGTTCTGTATTTTACCAAATCTATCCTGTATGGTACCATGTTTGTCCTCTATTATACAATATAAGTTCTGTATTATACAAAATCTGTGCTGTATTATGCAGTATATGTCCTGTATTATATAAAATCTGTGTAGTATTATACCATATCTGACCTGTATTGTACCATACATGTCCTGTATTATACAACATATGTTCTGTATTATACAATTTTTGCCCTCTATTATACCATATCTATGCTGTGTTATACCGGAGCTCAGAGCTCGGAAATGACATCATCGCAGGCATGCGCGTGCGGTGTAAAGGTTTCCACCGCGGTGGAAACCTTTGCGCGCCGGGCGTCAGCTCTGAGCTCCACAGGCTTTGAGCTCCAAGAGCTCCGATCCAAGAAACACTCGCAAGCACACACATACACACACACACACACACACAGAGGCATACATACTGTATTGTACATACACACACACATACACACGTGAGCTCCGGTATAATACAGCACAGATATGGTATAATAGAGGGAAAAAATTGTATAATACAGAACATATGTTGTATAATACAGGACATCTATGGTACAATACAGGTCAGATATGGTATAATACTACACAGATTTTATATAATACAGGACATATACTGTATAATACAGCACAGATTTTGTATAATACAGAACTTATATTGTATAATAGAGGACAAACATGGTACCATACAGGATAGATTTGGTAAAATACAGAACAGATATGGTATAACACAGAGCAGATATGGTATAATACAGCACAGATATGGTATAATTCAAGACAGATATGGTATAATATGGCCCAGATTTGGTATAATGCAGGACAGAAATTGTATAATACAGCACAGATATGTTATAATTCAGGACAGATATGTTATAGTACAGCACAGATTTGGTATAATGCAGGGCAGATATGGTATAATACAGCACATATATATGGTATAATGCATGACAGATATGATACAATAGAGGACAAACATTGTATAATACAAGACAGATATGGTATAATACAGGACATATATTGGACAATACAGGACAGATACTGTATAATACAGTACAGACACGGGATAATACAGCACAGATATGGTATAATACCGCACATATTTGGTATAATGCAGGATAGATATGGTATAATACAGCACAGATATATGGTATAATGCATCTCAGATATGGTATATTAGAGGACAAACATTGTATAATACAGGACAGATATGGTATAATACATGTCATATATGGTACAATACAGGCCAGATACTGTAAAATACAGCACAGATATGGTATAACACAGGACATATATGATACAATACAGCACAGATATGGTATAATACAGGACAGATATTGTATAATACACCACATATGGTATAATAAAGCACAGATATGGTATAATAGAGGGCAAATATTATATAATACTGCACAGATTTTATATAATACAGGACATATACTGTATAATACAGCACAGATTTTGTATAATACTTCAAAATACTTTGTAGAGCTTCAAAATAAGACCTCATACGACACCATTGGACCATTAGTGGCCCACCTAGATCCCAAAACGTCCACCCCGTATGGATTTATACATACATTGGGCGTATACTCCAGTATAGGCCTATGGGCCTACCCAGGCCTTGGTGACTTTTTCCAAGAATTTCACCGTTTCGCTCCGGGACCCTTCCCATCGTGTTCTAAATGACGAGACGTGAAAAACAAATCCAAACAACCATATCGCAAATGTATAGAAGTAGGTTTCCCAGTGAGACAAACATCGATCCTATACCCCTAGTATGGGACTATATGGGTCTATATGATGGGTCTATATGGGTCTCGGTGACTTTTTTCAAAAATTTCACCGTTTCGCTTCGGGACACTTCCTATCATGTTCTAAATGACGAGACTAAGAAAACAAATCCAAACAACCCTACCGCAAATGTATAGAAGTAGGTTTCCCAGTGGGACAAACATCGGTCCTATACCCCCCAGTATGGGACTATATGGGACTATATCGTACTTTTTCAAACATTTCACCGATTCGCTCCGGAACACTTCCTATCATGTTCTAAATGACGAGATTAAGAAAACGAGACCCCACAACCTATACCGCAAATGTCGAGAAATAGGTTTCCCAGGATGGTCCTATACCCCCCATACCCCATATAGGCATTTTCCCGTAATTTAGAATAAAGTCCGTGTTCCGTATTTTTTCAGGAAAAATTTTACATACACCCACCCTGGAACTAGGGGGAGATAACTCTATTGATAGGCAAGCCCCGTTAAGCCCGGCGACCTATATACCCCCTATACCCCATATAGGCATTTTGCCGCATTTTTCGATAAAGTCCGTGTTCCGTTTTTTTTCAGGAAAAATTTTACATGCACCCACCCCATTGACTTGATGCCCCTTCACATAGGCTTCACTTTGATACCTCATACAACTCCATCGGCCCATTAGGGGTTCCCCTAGATCCCAAAACGTCTATTTTCATACACTTGGGCCACCGCACATGCGCAGAATGACGCTATTTCAACCCCACACCCAGCCCATTAGATGCCCCCTCACATAAGCTTCACTTTGATACCTCACTCGACCCCATCGGCCCATGAGTGCCTCCCTAGCTCCAAAACGTCTATTTCCATACCCTTGGGCCCCCGCGCATGCGCAGAATGCCGATATTTCAACCCCACACCCAGCCCATCAGATGCCCCTTCACGAACCAAAACCCATAGTAAAATCCACAAGACCAAAATGACCACCCCTATACATCATACAGGCATCGCCCGTAGAGACGCAAATGTTCGAATCAGGGGAGATGACCCGGCATTTGTCCAACAGAGGGTTCGCCCAGTCAGAGTTGTCTTCCTTGCCTCCAGAGGGCAGCGCGATCGATGTCGTGATGTCAAAAGGGAATCCCCATAGCAAGCGCCGTCATTTTGTATGTTTATTTTTTGCAGAGACATACCGGACAATAAACGCTCGACCCTGGAGTCGCACTGATCCTAGACTCGTCATAATAAGATCGTACAACACCTATAGGGTATCTTTATTATTATATGTCTTAGAGGGTTTTTTGAGGGTAATGTGAGGGTTTTTTGAGGGTAATGTTGCTCAATTTACCGTGACGAGGCAAAAATTCAAGATGGCGGTCATAGCATGCGCAGAATGCCGATATTTCAACCCCACTCCCAGCCCATTAGATACCCCTTCACATAAGCTTCACTTTGATACCTCACTCGACCCAATCGGACCATTTTATCTAAGGACTACTTTTTCCCGAGACCGAATCACCGCCAAAACCGCTGCCAGACCGCATCACCGCGGACGAATACATTCTGAATACATTCCCTCCAACAATTGGAACTCTCCTGTGCTGGAGGTAGCTTTTGGTGATTCTGCCGGAACTATAGTGCACTTGACCTCCCCGCCTCAAATCCTCCCCAAATGACCTCTACATCCGGGTGAAATTAGACTCCATTTAACGGCTATACACTACTGACGAGTCTGACACAGGGGGACATTCCATGGGTATGTGCTCGTTTGAAATGAACACTTTGATTGCAGATTATATTACAATTTAATGTTTATTTCCAAAAGTAAAATTTTACATAAGGTAATGAAGCCAGAAAATTATAGATTATTATTTTTAGTGCATGTATGTTAGCATGCCTGCCTATTCCTGGACGTAACGCGACATCAGTTTTACTGCTGCCAATTATACAAAGAATTCTCACGACTGACTATCAACCAAACAGACTAATGCATCCACTCAAGTAACAGACTAAAAATAATAAGAAAGAACAAGCGATTTCCAGAAATATTTCATTGAAAATATCAAACTAAAACTCATCTAAACTAATGAGATGACAAACATGAACAAGTGTAGAATTAGACGGAGAAACCGCTAGTGTTTTTATTATGGGTCTTTGTATAAAAATCCGGTGAAGTACGAAGCTATAGCGAAAGTGGCGATTAATGCACAATAAAGTGGTGATCGATTGCATTTGACAGAATGAACATTAGTGTTACATCAAATGATTCCTTGTCAGTTGTGCTTTCTTTCAAGTTCTCTCGGTCCTGTCTCATTATCCACAGCACAGACGGATCACGACTGAAACCCACCCGGGAACGTCGTTTTCACAGTGGCTTCCCCTTGCAGCTCTCTCTAAAAACCACTGTGGAACAGCGATACGCAGTACTGTGGTAAAAATGTACATTCACATCAGATTGTGTACCAGTAATTCACATACTGTGTATGTAAAATACACAAAAAGTGTACCAATGGTACACAATTCAATGTGGATGTGCACAATTGTACACCGTAGTTTTTAAGACGCTCCTTGACCAGAAGTCACTGCGCATAGTAGTATACAACGCGTAAATTGAGTAAATAGCGCCTCACTGCGCATGCGCGAGAAAATAATCGAGTGAATTTGACCTCAGAAATTAGCATATGACCTTTGTGACGTCACGTTTCATCCAATCAGAAGCGAGTATTGATGTCACGTGGGGTGTGGGTGGTGGATGGTGGGAGGTGGGTTTAAGATGGCGTCGTGGGTGGTGGATGGTGGGAGGTGGGTTTAAGATGGCGTCGTGGGTGGTGGATGGTGGGAGGTGGGTTTAAGATGGCGGCGTGGGTGGTGGATGGTGGGAGGTGGGTTTAAGATGGCGGCGTGGATGGTGGGAGGTGGGTTTAAGATGGCGGCGTGGGTGGTGGATGGTGGGAGGTGGGTTTAAGATGGCGGCGTGGGTGGTGGATGGTGGGAGGTGGGTTTAAGATGGCGTTGTGGGTGGTGGATGGTGAGAGGTGGGTTTAAGATGGCGTCGTGGACGGTG
>JAVTVY010031589.1:0-13170 GCA_036873755.1 Hanleya hanleyi | reverse complement strand
ACTGCA
Organism: Hanleya hanleyi; assembly: GCA_036873755.1. NCBI lineage: Eukaryota > Metazoa > Mollusca > Polyplacophora > Lepidopleurida > Hanleyidae > Hanleya > Hanleya hanleyi. The sequence continues at coordinate 13,164 of JAVTVY010031589.1, read as the reverse complement.
TGGACTAAAGAAAACTGATTTAAAATTTGAAGAAATACATTTAATTCCGAATTATTTGAACTCCTTGATATGGAAGGTGAAGATATGGATATTCTCTATAGTCAATATATAGAATATGCCCCACCGTTTGATCCGTCGACTCTTGTGATGCAACAACTGTCACAACTCGGGAATACCGTATTAATTGGATTTTCGAATCGGACCAAAAAGGCATCTTGCACAACTAGGCCCCATGTGGGATCTTGCACAAGTGGGCCATAAGGGGAACCTGTGTACCAAATTTGAGGAAGATCCATGCAGTACTTCTTGAGAAATCACGATAAAGTTTCATTGGGAAATCCAAGATGGGCGCCTGGTGGCCATACTGGATTTTCGAATCCGACCAGAAAAGTTATCTTGCACAACTAGGCGACACGGGGAACCTGTGTACCAAATTTGACAAAGATCCATGTAGTAGTTCCTGAGAAATCGCAGTAGGCCTGATGGACATATTGGATTTTGGAATCGGGCCAGAATAGCTATGTTGCACAACTGGACCACAAGGGCAACCTGTCTACCAAATTTGAGAAAGATCCAGGCAGTACTTCCTGAGAAATCACTATAACAAAGTTTCATGGGGAAATCACAGATGTCCGCCTGGTGGCCATATTGGATTTTCAATTGAACCGAAAAAGGTATCTTGCACAACTAGATCATAAGGTGAACCTGTGTACCAAATTTGAGAAAGATCCATGCAGTACTTCCTGAGAAATTGCGGTAACAAGGTTTCATGGGGAAATCCAAGATGGCTGCCTGGTGGCCATATTGGATTTCCGAATCGGACCAGAAAGGGTTTCTTGCACAACTAGACCCCAAGGGGAACCTGTGTACCAAATTTGAAAAAGATCCATGCAGTAGTTCCTGAGAAATCGCGGTGACAAGGTTTCATGGGGAAATCCAAGATGGCTGCCTGGTGGCCATATTGGATTTTCGAATCGGACCAGAAAGGGTTTCTTGCACAACTAGACCCCTAGGGGAACCTGTGTATCAAATTTGAAAAAGATTCATGCAGTAGTTCCTGAGAAATTGCGGTAACAAGGTATCATAGGGAAATCCAAGATGGCTGCCTGGTGGCCATATTGGATTTTCAAATCAGACCAGAAAGGGTTTCTTGCACAACTAGATCATAAGGTGAACCTGTGTACCAAATTTGAGAAAGATCCATGCAGTACTTCCTGAGAAATCGCGGTAACAAGGTTTCATGGGGAAATCCAAGATGGTTGCCTGGTGGCCATATTGGATTTTCGAATCGGACCAGAAAGGGTTTCTTGCACAACTAGACCCCAAGGGGAGCCTGTGTACCAAATTTGAAAAAAGATCCATGCAGTAGTTCCTGAGAAATCGCGGTAACAAGGTTTCATGGGGAAATCCAAGATGGCTGCCTGGTGGCCATATTGGATTTTCCAATCGGACCAGAAAAGGTTTCTTGCACAACTAGACCCCAAGGGAAACCTGTGTACCAAATTTGAAAAAAGATCCATGCAGTATTTCCTGAGAAATCGCGGTAACAAGGTTTCATGGGGAAATCCAAGATGGCTGCCTGTGGCCATATTGGATTTTCGAATCGGACCAGAAAGGGTTTCTTACACAACTAGATCATAAGGTGAACCTGTGTACCAAATTTGAGAAAGATCCATGCAGTACTTCCTGAGAAATCGCGGTAACAAGGTTTCATGGGGAAATCCAAGATGGCTGCCTAGTGGCCATATTGGATTTTCGAATCGGACCAGAAAGGGTTCTTGCACAACTAGACCCCAAGGGGAACCTGTGTACCAAATTTGAAAAAGATCCATGCCGTAGTTCCTGAGAAATCGCAGTAACAAGGTTTCATGGGGAAATCCAAGATGGCTGCCTGGTGGCCATATTGGATTTTCAAATCGGACCAGAAAAGGTTTCTTGCAAAACTAGACCCCTAGGGGAACCTGTGTATCAAATTTGAAAAAGATCCATGCAGTAGTTCCTGAGAAATCGCGGTAACAAGGTTTCATGGGGAAATCCAAGATGGCTGCCTGGTGGCCATATTGGATTTTCGAATCGGACCAGAAAGGGTTTCTTGCACAACTAGATCATAAGGTGAACCAGTGTACCGAATTTGAGAAAGATCCATGCAGTACTTCCGAAGAAATCGCGGTAACAAGGTTTCATGGGGAAATCCAAGATGGCTGCCCAGTGGCCATATTGGATTTCCGAATCGGACCAGAAAGGGTTTCTTGCACAACTAGACCCCAAGGGGAACCTGTGTACCAAATTTGAAAAAGATCCATGCAGTAGTTCCTGAGAAATCGCGGTAACAAGAATTGTTTACGGACGGACTGACGACGGACGACGGACCACGGACGAAAAGTGATTTGAACAGCCCACCATCTGGTGATGGTGGGCTAAAAACAAAGTGGGACCTAAGATTGATCCCTGGGGAACACCAGAAGGGACTGAACACCAATTTGAAAATACTCTGTTAATTGAAACCCTCTGCTTCCGTCCAAAAAGATAAGAAGTTAGCCAGTTGAGCAGACTACCCGAGATACCGTAAGCTTTAAGTTTATGAATTAACAACTGGTGAATAACGGAGTCAAAAGCTTTAGAAAAATCAGTATAAATAGCATGAACCTCTCAGTGTTTTTCAGTTTGGGTTGTTATTATATCAGTAAAGGTAGCTAAGTTTGCAACAGTGGAACGGTTGGGTACAAAGCCATGTTGCTCGTCACATATTACAGGGTATATAAAATTCTTCAAATGAACACTGACAACAGATTCAAATAGTTTACCTATAATTGGAATAAGTGAGATAGGTCTGTAGTTCGTGACATTTTGTTTGTCACCTGATTTAACAAGCGTTCTGAGAACCCCAACATCTCGCCTTGCGGGGTCATCCGCCAAAGGTGCAGCAGTATTGAAAGCATACATGTAGAGCAAACAATAAGGTCTGGAATAAGTGATGCGGTACAGACAATAATGTCTAGAATAGATTATCTGGTACAGACAATAACATCAGTCCCATGTGGGATTACTGACAAAAGTTAATCCCATGTAGGATGGATAGGTCAGTGCAGTCGGATTACTGGTACATAGGGCATTCCAGTGTGAGATTACTGCTGGGTGGACCAGTCCCATGTTATTACTGATGGATAGACCTCTGTGGGATTACTGCTGGATAGTCCAGTCCCAAGTGGGATTACTACCACCACCATCATGGTATGGATGGTAGTGATGGTATGGATGGTAGTGATGGTAGGAATGGTAGTTATGGTAGTGATGGTATGGATAGTAGTGATGGTAGAAATGGTAGTGATGGTATGGATGGTAGTGATGGTATGGATGGTAGTGATGGTATGGATGGTAGTGATGGTATGGATGGTAGTGATGGTAGGAATGGCATGGATGGTATGGATGGTAGTGATGGTATGGATGGTAGGAATGGTATGAATGGTAGTGATGGTATGGATGGTAGTGATGGTATGGATGGTATGGATAGTAGTGATGGTATGGATGGTAGTGATGGTATGGATGGTAGGAATGGTATGAATGGTAGTGATGGTATGGATGGTAGTGATGGTATGGACGGTAGTGATGGTATGGATGGTAGTGATGGTATGGATAGTAGTGATGGTATGGATGGTAGTGATGGTATGGATGGTAGTGATGGTAGGAATGGTAGTGATGGTATGGATGGTAGTGATGGTATGGATGGTAGTGATGGTAGTGATGGTATGGATGGTAGTGATGGTAGGGATGGTAGTGATGGTAGGAATGGTAGTGATGGTATGGATGGTAGTGATGGTATAGATGGTAGTGATGGTATGGATGGTAGTGATGGTAGGAATGGTAGTGATGGCATGGATGGTAGTGACGGTAGTGATGGTAGGAATGGTAGTGATGGTAGGAATGGTAGTGATGGTATGGATGGTAGTGATGGTAGGAATGGTAGTTATGGTATGGATGGTAGTGATGGTATGGATGGTAGTGATGGTATGGATGGTAGTGATGGTAGGAATGGTAGTTATGGCATGGATGGTAGTGATGGTAGGAATGGTAGTGATGGTATGGATGGTCGTGATGGTAGGAATGGTAGTGATGGTATGGATGGTAGTGATGGTATAGATGGTATGGATGGTAGTGATGGCATGGATGGTAGTGATGGTAGTGATGGTAGGAATGGTAGTGATGGTATGGATGGTAGTGATGGTAGTGATGGTATGGATGGTAGTGATGGTAGGAATGGTATGGATGATAGGAATGGTAGTGATGGTATGGATGGTAGTGATGGTATGGATGGTAGTGAAGGTAGGAATGGTATGGATGGTAGTGAAGGTAGGAATGGTATGGATGGTAGTGATGGTATGGATGGTAGTGATGGTAGGAATGGTAGTGATGGTATGGATGTGATGGTATGGATGTGATGGTATGGATGGTAGTGAAGGTATGGATGGTAGTGATGGTATGGATGGTAGTGATGGTATGGATGGTAGTGATGGTAGGAATGGTAGTTATGGTATGGATGGTAGTGATGGTATGGATGGTAGTGATGGTATGGATGGTAGGATGGTATGGATGGTAGTGATGGTATGGATGGTAGTGATGGTATGGATGGTAGTGATGGCATGGATGGTAGGATGGCATAGATGGTAGTGATGGTATGGATGGTAGTGATGGTATGGATGGTAGTGATGGTATGGATGGTAGTGATGGTAGGAATGGTAGCGATGCTATGGATGGTAGTGATGGTATGGATGGTAGTGATGGTATGGATGGTGATGGCATGGATGGTAGTGATGGTAGGAATGGTAGTTATGGTAGGAATGGTAGTGATGGTATGGATGGTAGTGATGGTATGGATGGTAGTGATGGTATGGATGGTAGTGATGGTAGGAATGGTAGTTATGGTAGTGATGGTATGGATGGCAGTGATGGTATGGATGGTAGTGATGGTATGGATGGTAGTGATGGTAGTGATGGTATGGATGGTAGTGATGGTAGGAATGGTATGGATGGTAGTGATGGTATGGATGGTAGGAATGGTATGAATGGTAGTGATGGTATGGATGGTAGTGATGGTATGGATGGTATGGATAGTAGTGATGGTATGAATGGTAGTGATGGTATGGATGGTAGTGATGGTATGGATGGTAGGAATGGTATGAATGGTAGTGATGGTATGGATGGTATGGATAGTAGTGATGGTATGGATGGTAGTGATGGTATGGATGGTAGTGATGGTATGGATGGTAGTGATGGTAGAAATGGTATGGATGGTAGTGATGGTAGTGATGGTATGGATGGTAGTGATGGTAGGAATGGTAGTGATGGTATGGATGGTAGGAATGGTAATGATGGTATGGATGGTAGTGATGGCATGGATGGTAGTGATGGTAGTGATGGTAGGAATGGTAGCGATGGTATGGATGGTAGCGATGGTATGGATGGTAGTGATGGTATGGATGGTAGTGATGGTAGGAATGGTAGTTATGGTATGGATGGTAGTGATGGTATGGATGGTAGTGATGCTATGGATGGTAGTGATGATATGGATGGTAGTGATGGTAGGAATGGTAGTGATGGTAGGAATGGTATGGATGGTAGTGATGGTATGGATGGTATGGTAGGATGGTAGTGATGGTATGGATGGTAGTGATGGTATGGATGGTATCACAGGTACATCTTTTAATCATAAGAAACATGTGTACCAAGTTTCATAATCATTCAATGACAGCTGACAACTGCAGCAAACTGTGGCGTACAGATGTACATGTGCACTTCGGCTAAACGCAAAACTCAATCAGTTGCCATAATTTGGAGAAAAATTAATATTTCATCTCAAAAATAGCACAAATAAATCCTCCAATCATAAGAAACATTTGTACCAAGTTTCGTAATCATCCAATGAGAGCTGACAACTGCAGCAAACTTATCATGTACATGTATATGTATACATGTAGAGGCCTACATGTACAATTTACCTATTAACAGAAAACTCTTCATTTGCCATAATTTGGAGAAAAATTAATATTTCTTCTCAAAAATAGCACAGGTACATCCTCTAATCATAAGAAACATGTGTACCAAGTTTCATAATCATCCAATGACAGCTGGCAACTGGAGCAAAGTTACCATGTAGATGTATATGTATACATGTAGAGGCCTGTATGTACAATTTACCTAAACAGAAAACTCTTCATTTGCCATAATTTTGAGAAAAATTAATATTTCTTCTCAAAAATAGCACAGGTACATCCTCTTATCATAAGAAACATGTGTACCAAGTTTCATAATCATCCAATGACAGCTGACAACTGGAGCAAACTTAACATGGACATGTATATGTACAATTTACCTAAACAGAAAACTCTTCATTTACCATAATTTGGAGAAAAATTAATATTTCTTGTCAAAAATAGCACAGGTACATCCTCTAATCATAAGAAACATGTGTACCAAGTTTCATAATCATCCAATGACAGCTGACAACTGGAGCAAAGTTACCATGTAGATGTATATGTATACATGTAGAGGCCTACATGTACAATTTACCTAAACAGAAAACTCTTCATTTGCCATAATTTTGAGAAAAATTAATATTTCTTCTCAAAAATAGCACAGGTACATCCTCTTATCATAAGAAACATGTATACCAAGTTTCATAATCATCCAATGACAGCTGACAACTGCAAGAAACTTTCCAAGTACAGATGTACATGTGCACTTCAGCTAAACGCAAAACTCATTCATAGGGATTTTAACATTAGAGTACCCCAGGGGTAGTACCCCCAGGTGGCATACCCACCCCCCATATTTTTTATATTTTTTTTATATTTTTTCTAATTTTTCTAGATTTTTTTTTAACTTGCTAAACCAAAAACCCATTCATTTCCAGGCAGGGGACACCGACACCGACACCGACACCGACGACGACATCCTCTTTCCCCCTCTCACAATATCTCCCCTTTACTTCGTAAGGCGAGATAAAAATTGGTATGACATTGGCGTATTTTAATACCTCGGGAAATGTTCCCGCCCTGAGTGACATGTTGAACAATTTACACAATGGAACATGCAGTTGTTCTGCGCAAGTTTGGGGAACAGTTCCGGTAATCTCATCATAGCCAGAAGATTTACTAGTGTCCAAGTTTTTAAGGGATTTAAAAACATCATCATAAGAAATGATAATAGTAGACAGCAGTCCTGGAGAACATATATCAACATCTGGATATTCGGTCACAACTTCTCTATTAAAGACGGATGAGAAGTGTTGATTAAACATGTTAGTTATGTCCTCAATATTTGTGGTTTCGTTTACGCCATCTGTCATGGAATTCGCAATTGAACATTCGTTCCGTTTCCCGCGCACAAAACTCCAAAAGCGTTTGGGGTTGTCTTGAAAGGACTCCTCAATTGTCGATATATAATCTCTATATTTGACCTTCGGAGTTGTTTTAACTTCCTTTCTAAGGTCAGAGAACATTCTGTATTCATTCGAGGTCTTATCTCGACCAGTACGTATATAGTCTCGCCTTGATTGTTCTTTTTCACGGACAAGTGGTACCACAAAGGAAACTTTCTATTACCTAAACGAATTTTCGGCACACAGTCTTTACTTACCGAGAACAATAGGTCATAAAAATAGTTAAAGCTTTCATCTATTGTCTCAAACGATTCGAGAACAGACCACTCGATGCAGGATAGAAGTGTTTTCATGTGCTCGAAGTCTGCTCTCTTATAATTATACACTTCTCTGTCTTTGCCTTGTTGTTTGCTGCATGTCCGTTTCACAGGAATTGACGTTCGACCCTGTATAGCAGAATGGTTCGATTTTACAGCGGCTTGAGTACATTCTATTGTCACACTTTCCATAGAACCCAGTACCAGATCTAAAACACGCTCATTACAAGTTTTCTCAGTGCTGAACTGATTTAGAGCATGTGATAAATCCAAGAACGGCAAACACATATTCGGGCAACCACTGCTGTAATGAGGCCTAGCATGAGTGGTATTGGATGGTAAATCCCAAGTGATCTCACGCATATTAAAATCACCACAAATCAAAATTTGATCACTAGTCGAACATGCATTCAATACAAGATCCAAAGACTGGTCAAGTACATATAACTCCATTAAATATGGTTTGGCGTCGGGAGGAATATAGACAGACGCCAAATATAGGGATTTTTCCGGTAAGAGGACCTCGGCCCAAGCTATTTCGATAGCGGTTTCAAACTTTTTGCATCGCCGGCTCTGAAATTTCTTGCTGACAGCGATTAAAACACCACCGGCAGTATTCTTAGACTTGCTGACAGCGATTAAAACACCACCGGCAGTATTCTTAGACTTGCTGACAGCGATTAAAACACCACCGGCAGTATTCTTAGACTTGCTGACAGCGATTAAAACACCACCGGCAGTATTCTTAGACTTGCTGACAGCGATTAAAACACCACCGGCAGTAAGAATAGACGATTCAATTTATTTTTAATCAATGATAACTGGATTATTCATTATATTTACACTAGTTATCAATAGTTAACAAATGGGCTGTTAAAGAAATAGGAAAGAGTAGATGAACAAACCACTGTGAATTGCTGTCACAATTCACTTGTTCTTGCTATCAGCACAGCTGTTATTAAAGGATTAATTACAATTTTGTACTTGTGTAGACTTTGATCAAGTAACTGTAGCACAGAAAGACTCCAGAATGTCACAATGGAAGGTCAATACACATACCTTTTGAAGATGCAAGCAGTTGTGTTCTCGTCGTCAAAATTTCAACAACAAAATCTCACCAACATTACAGAAATGCAATGCGATTGAACATACTCATTCATGAGCAGTGTATCCACTTATTACAGATATGAACCAACACATGTAAGCTTGGAGAGTAGATATGTAATGTTGTGTAATAACTAGGGTATCAAACCTAATCACCATACCATAGCATCTGTAATCTACTGATTACTGTCAATTATTGAAGACTTACTCAGAAGAATAGAACACTGGCAGTAATTACACTGATTTATGAGAAGTTTCAGCTCCAGGGAGCATATACATGGTACATTGTACAGGTACAGGGATTCATCACAAAAATGTTTAGCGTCTTTCATACAAAATTGATATTTCTTTATCAATACGGAGGCCTATTTCCAACCACTTGGAAAATGGGAACTGAAACCAAGTTTTAAGGGAAATTTGGACAAGAACTTCTACTGGATCAGCAAATGAATTTCAAATCAATGCTGTTCACAAGAGAATTCACCAAAAACTGCTGAACTCATCTCCAGAACTATGTAAGAAATTATGAACATCAACAACATGCCCCCAGCTGTCATAGGACTGTGATGTAAGTAAACATACATATCCTACAACCATGATAACACAATGATACAGTGATCAGTGATAATTGGAGACATTCCCTCAAACAGTCCTAAATGTCACTGGATAATTAATGCAGATTTACACCACTCACACCCTGGCCTGGAGGTGAACTGAACTCAGCACCAATCTGAGCTAGGACAGAGAGTGCACAACTGAGACTGTTCAATACCTCATACATGTACAACATTGATTATGTTACAGTGAACAGTGATAGGGTACATGTACACACTCTCACCTGATATGAATATTTTATTGATATTTTACATTCCATCACCATTTAAAAACAGAACATCATTAAACACACAATTAGCGACAAATGCAAATTAATTTAAACACTTATGATGAATTGATCTTCATCACAGAGAAATTTGTTAGATTCATGAATTTCAAACATGATGAAACTGGCTATGCCAGTGTTTGCCAGTCAGGCATGATTCACTGTGAGCTTAATACATACATTCTGGGTAGTTAATTTTTGTTTCTCCTTTACTTTAACATCATCATGGAGGAATATTTCTATTCATAGCGATATCTGATATTAATAAAGTGCAATTTTTTTTAAATCTGGACATATGGCATAAATGAACTTCAAAAGTCACATGGACAAAATTGCCAACAAGTTGAAAATTGCGGTGATAGCCAGGTCCATCAAGTTTATCTGTCACTCGAATACGAGAAAATTACTTATCGGTAGAAGAACCATTTCTGTGATACCTTTATTTTGAGCACGGTAGATAGTATACCTTCTAACACAAAGTCTTTCACTGATCTTTTGTCCAACACGCTTAAAATCTTAAACTAGTGCTTACACTGTGCTATACTATTCTACATATTTATTATTTTCATTCATTGTATTATCACATTTTTTTATTTATTATTCCTCAAAGTAAATACCATCTGTTGTACTGTACATATCAAGTTTCTGCAGGGGCAGCAGACAGAACAGATCTAACACAGATGAGGACCCTCGATAAAGATGAGGAATAAATAAACAAATTGAAAAATTCAACTTGAATTGCCAATTACTTCATCAAGGTAAGCCTAATGGTCCTTTTGTCAAACAGTAGGACAATTTGATACATGTTTACTATATGTATACCTGTTACCACTGATTAAAAACATTCCCCATGTTGTAGCATTGGCAGGAACAAGAGTCAACTATCCAGAAATATATGGGTGAAGCTCACAGTGGGTGTGGTCATGCCTCACTGTGAAAAGTCAGTTGACTTTTTGTCCCTCCAGTCGAGTGATCTGAACAGGGCCATTCTGATAATGGATAATTATGATAACAGCTTTTATATTCAACTTCAAACTTATACAATTACTCACCTCTCTAAGGTGACCGATCTCCACAGGGTAAATCAATGGAGCTGGTTGATGATACATTCCATGGTAACCCATGGCAGGGTGGGACATGGAAGGATGAGTTATTCCCCCTGGTTGAGTGTACATGTGTGGTTGAGCATACATCGAGTGGGCAGTGTGGGACACCATAACATCCTGTTGCATCGACTGGTGGAGACGTGGAGATAAACCAGCCCTGAAATATGGATAAAAGCAAGACTCCAGTTAACATGCACAGGGAGTGCTCCCCAAACATGGATAAATCTGGAAACCACCAAACATAGATGGAGTATTTATAACTGAATGCCATACAATGTGATAGGAGAAGATTGCAAACAAAACATGCATAATTTACAAACCAATGCAGAAGTATGTGATGAAAATATACTCAACACTACAAATCATTGTATTTTGTACAGTAGAAACTGTCTGAACTGACACCTAAGTAGACTGATGAACTTGTAAACAACAACAATAACTATTAGTCCAGAGTTCCACTTCCCTTCGTCTCGAAAATCTTGTCTAAACCGACACTCCGTTTGTAGGTTGTTAAGCACAGTGAGTTTAGAGATGTCATGGATCAGTACAGATAATCATATGTTAACATAATACCTGGTTACACATTTTAAACTTTATACATTTCTTCATTATCTGATACAATTTAAGTTCTGTACATGTATTCTCACTCTCCTGTGGCAAATTAAGCTGAAGTATTGTTAATTGCAAAAATTTGTTTTACACAACAGGTGTGAAGGTCTCAAAAGATATGTTTAGTTAATGATACACAGATATCATAGGCTTACAGGCTGAATGCACTAATTGGCCTGATGTCTTCAAATGTGACAAATGTCCCTACATCTAACGGTGGTTGACCGGAAGCTCCGACAAACAATGGAAATTATTGCAACAAGAGTTAAACTCTGAGGGTGTAATTTGCTGTAATCTTGTCTTTAAATATAAATGATAGATGTTATACATGTACATGATATACTCAGAGAAGTACTTAAACCACTTCACACCTATACATCTCTAATGTATGTGACCATGTGTAAAAATAGCACAGGCTATACAGGTTGATTGAATTATGCATCCATTACACACTCACTGACTTAGGTAAGCAGTCCTTGTGTCTGATGATGGCAATTAGGCTCAACATGTATGCTACATGTACAGTTTATAACAGTTTATCTCAAATTATTTATAGACCAGATTAAAGTTTCCTTATTTTCTCAGTTAAATAGGCAGGTCTTCCAGGTGGGCATATAGAATATGTTCATTGTACAGGCTATGATATAACATTGCACTGGACTGTCACCAAGGTCACAATGTCATACCTATAGAGTTGATTATGAACTTGGTTTTTGATGAAGAAAAATTCAAATTGTGGAGGCCTGTTAGGGAACTTGGAACCTTAAATTGCTGACATTACAATGTCTATCAGTATTATGTGTGTGTGATAATTGTAACAACCAATGTCAGCAAATAATAGAAGTGTGTGATAAATGCCCTGATACATGTAATTCAATCAGGTTAACAATGAAATAACTCAAAACCCCAATATGATCAGACAAATTCACTCACAAGTCACAACCCCGCAATATGAACAGACAAATTCACTCACAACCCCCAATATGATCTGACAAATTCTCTCACAACCTCCAATACATGTATGATCTGACAAATTCACTCACAACCCCAATATGATCTGACAAATTCATTCACAACACCCAATATGATCAGACAAATTCACTTGCAACCCCCAATATGATCTAACAAATGCACCCACAACCACCAATATGATCTGACGAATTCACTCACAACCCCCAATATGATCTGACAAATTCACTCACAACCCCCAATATGATCTGACAAATTCACTCACAACCCCCAATATGATCTGACAAATTCACCCACAACCACCAATATATGATCTGATGAATTCGCTCACTTCCAATATGATCTGACAATTCAGTCACAATCCCAATTTGATCTGATAAATTCATTCACAATCCCCAATGTGACCCGACAAACTCACTTGCAACCCCTAATATGATCCAGACAAATTCAATCACAACCCCTAATATGATCCTGACAAATTCATTCAAATCCCCCAATATGATTCAACAAATTCACTCACAACTCCCAATATTATCCCGACAAATTCAATGAAAACCATTAATGTGATCCAACAAATTCACTCACCCCAATAATGAAACTGCCCTGATAATTCACCCATCTATATATATTTAATTCAATCATCCTTAAGAATTCTGGTATCAATAGCACACAATTATTGTCATGCACACATATATATATATATATATATACAAATACCCGGCAAAAAATGGATAATAAGGTTCGTGCCTTCCATGGTACATGTATCAGTTTCTGCAAAAGTTTGACCAGCTGGGTTGACATCGT
>JAVTVY010031588.1:0-13368 GCA_036873755.1 Hanleya hanleyi | reverse complement strand
CGCCACTCAACCGGAAGTGAGCGCGCCACAAATGACGGACAATTTGCACTTTTCCTACTACTCTTCTGTGTTGGAGGTGGAAAAGGTCAGTCACGTGACGAAATACTCGCTTCTGATTGGACGAGAGCTCCGCATGCTCCGCAAAATGTTCAGTCATGCCTTGATCACGTGATCGCCAGATGACCTTGAGACCCCTTAAATTTTACCCGGGGGAACAAATAAGTAGGTCAATGCTAAGGAATTTACGCTTTATATACTGACGAGATGCACTTTATGTTGTCTTGCTCAATTCATGATGCTCAAAACAGATACCCTGTTCGCCAAGGTCACGACCACTTACCCTGAACTGTCCCATACAGATAAATTAATCTTCATCATGTCGTTGGTGGATATACCTTTAATTAGCATAATATGCAATACAATATACACTGTTTGGTATATCACGGTAAATCCAAGTTCAAACCATATGGGCAAGAACCCGTCATAATTGCCCCCATGTTTTATCATTGAGCATAAAAAATATATATATCAGTTTGTCGCTTCTGTATTGATTTGATTATTCTTTCATTATGTACTCTACCCTACCGGATGTTCTTACAATATAGTTGCATCTCGAGACTTGAAACCTGGTCAAAATACAATGAATTGTATAATTCATATTGACTTAGCCTTGACCGCTGATCTCAAACTAATACCTTTCTTCTTTGGTATATCTATGTGCGCCAAGATATTTTCCACGAATCGCAAAAAAACAACAAATCAAATTCAGTCAAACACTGTTTTCTGCTGCCTCGAGTCAATCATCGTGGTCGATCTCAGAATAAATGGCAAACGTGTCTTCATTATGGTATAGCGGACTATCATTGTCTTCGTAGAATGTTGGTGAGGAGAGCTCGTCTGGTTCCTCGTGCACGCTAGATATCACTCGGACAGGGACCGTTTTCTCCATCTGTGAGTCCATGGGTATATACCGAAAACACTCTGGACTGTCGTACATAGGTACATCTGCAGGTGGGGACGTACCCCTGAGGATTCGAGGAAAGGTATTAACAGGGCTATTGTGAAACATTTGTCCTTTCCTGAACAATGGATCGCGAACTGCAAATTCAGGACAAATCTTCGATCTGCCTTGCGGAGAAATTGGTTGGTCATAGACGTTTCTCTTGAGATTCATGAATCTCAGTTTTCCGTTATTGAAAGCTGTGTCGTCGGCATCGGCAACTACAGATAATTCCTTCAGACTAGGATCGGTTTTTCTACGCATTTCTAGGCCTGTTCTATTTTTCGGTCGCTCATCATGACCGTCATATTTTGGTGAAGTAGAGGGTCTATCATACATATCAATGGCATCGTGTTCTTTACAAGTCAACCTGGATGAGTTACATTTTATAGCGATCGAAGGCCTTGATATGGTGTCATACAGGCAAACTATGGTATTGATGGGCTCGCTAAAAAGGTTACTTTTACCGGGGGAAGATATATGCCTTGGATTCCATGATCCCATGTCGTCATGGGTGGTAATGTTGTTTCCGCCATTGGCCAAGGAACAGCTGGCACTCATTTTGGAATTTTGTCCATCTTTGGTGAGAATTGTATCTAAATCAGCCGATCTGTCATGGGTCGTTTGTCCGTTCTTTGGGCAGTTATGGAAACTCCTCGAATTGGGGCCACATATGGTCATTTCTATATCCTCGTAATTAATAGGCCTATTATCAGTGGGCTCATCTCCACAGAAAGCTGGATTGGACATGTTGGTAGCTGTAGAAATCTGCGATGGCTCGGAATACACATTCTCCTTGCGGTTTTTGCGTTTAGTCCTTAAAATAAACAGAGGAATTGTATAAAATTATATCCAACAGTAAACAAGCCCTTTGAAATCTGTGATGACAACACTTCTTTGAGTTCCACTGATGAGTTTGACGTAATACACGAGTAGTGTAGCTCCAAGAAACGTAAAGCTCATTTTGATTCAATATTTCGGCTCTTTATTTTGCTATCATCACCCCTGATGATGGCAAAATAAAAAATCGAAATATTAAGTCAAAAGAAGCCTTACGTTTTTCGGAGTTACACTACTCGTGTAATACGTATAACACTTCTTGTTGTATCTTTGATATCCGTCCAGTGTACATGTATGTGCACGTGGCATAAAGGATGTCGTCTGATTGATGTTGTAATCCAACAGATAATTACATTTCTGATCCGGTTTTGGTTTCTTGGAAACTGGAAATGTTAGTTATTATTACCTTTCCAGGATGCAAATCAGCAGAATAACAATGAGCAGTAAAGTGGCCGTGCCAACGAGAGCTATGATGATAACTGAAATAAAGAATGTAAACAATGTAAACTTTGAGCAGATATATGTCATATTTGAAGCTCTCATATTAATTTTTAACTCAGAGATGAAAATATTTTCCATAGGCTTGTAGGCCTGTTGAGAAGTCTCATTGAAGAAGCGTCCGTATATTCTTCCATTTTATGTGACAGATGAAGTTACTTGTGTTAGTTCTGTACTCCTAGCCGCCTCTAACTCTTCAGTCAAATGACAGTTATTCGTCGTTTGGCTGAAGGGTTAGAACAAGCTCGGACTAATAGTTCATCAATAATTGACGGTCTTACCATTTCTGTTACCAATTCCGCTGACCGATGTGTCTGAAACGGGAAATAGACATTAAATCATCAGTGATCGAATGGATCATTGTTAACCACTTATGTTGTCAAAGCTGCTACAATATATTATCGTGCGAATGTATCAGATTTTTCAATTATGAACGGGGAAATTATGCTTTTCAATGGATAACAGATCTGACGCTTGTATTTAATATCTTTCTCCGAATCGGGCAACATTTAATAATTATAACAGGTTCGTGCACTTACTCAGAATTTAAAATGAATCACGGTTGAATAACGATGTCGACCATGACTATTGTATATCCATATACCCACCATTACTTCCGGGAGACAACATGTCACTGTTCTCGGTATCGCTGGGCGAAGAAACGGTCATTGTGGCACCGACTTCATTCAACTGGATATACTGAATTGATTGCGTATTGGAATTGGTCAACAATGCCCCACTCATTAGACGATCGTCATCTTCAATGGGAGTTTGCAGAGACGTAATTCCTTCTTGGATCACCACACTGATATTTATTTTCGAATTCTCTTGTGTGTCTGCGAAAAAAGGAAACTCTTCGGGAACTACATGCTGCAGCATCATGGGAAACATCCTCGCTAAAACCAGTGGTATCGCTATTCTAGATACCCTGGTACACATGGGAATGAATCGTGTTCATGGAAGATGCAACTTTAAATTTCAGCCAATTAACAAAGCAACATCCTGTGTATATTGACCAATCAGATCACTTGTTTTGCGCGACCATGGCATGACAACAGCTTCGTACACACTGGGTCTTGAAGTCTATGCGGCGATTGAGATATTGTCCACTGGAGATAGCCAGTGTTCACACCGTGGTATACGAACTACGAAAATATGCATCGCCGATCATCGCCAGCTGGGTCGCCATAGTTACTTCAATTGCACGTGCTACGGCAAAAAATATTCAGCTTAGAAAGTCTATCTGACATCAAAATGTGCTCCATGTCAAAGGGAATACCAACTTTACGATTCAGTGTAGCACAATTTTCATGAAACATGCAGTCAATTGAATAATATCGTCACCTAAAGTTGAAAGGTTGAAAGGTCACGTACAAATCCTGTACTAATATTTATCAGCTGGTATCGGTGAAATCGGCAAGCGATGCAGGATAAACATAAAGGTCAATTGAAAGTGGACGGAATGCGGTCCGCTATGTAAGGTTGGTCAAGCTTTCTCCTTTGACTCAAAAAAATCCCCTTGACGTTGTGAAGATGGGGAAACCACTGACCCATATTGACTCACCCGTATACTACGATCTCGGAGTAATGCTGTGGGAGTTTAATCATTTGATACCCAGAAGGATTTAAAGATAATATACAAAGATTTAAATTCCCAGTACAATAAAGTGAAGCCTCTAACCAGGTCGATGCCCAAAAACCATTTATTTGCAGAAGCAAATCAACTAGAGGTGGTTAACATTAGATTACAATAGCTATACCGCACTGACACTTGCTAAACCGCCTACACCACTAGACTGTTGCACACTCGCGACGCAGGGAAGACGATATGCGGCATAGACATGCGTGAGATCATGTGTCACACCTGGGATAATTTAAGTACCTGGTGACATTAATTATGTAGGTTTCAAAGACTGAGTAGTTGGATTCCGGTATGGCCAATTCACAACGGCTGTCACTTTTCGAGGATTCCATATCACCTCTTCCCCAGAGACAACATGACCCTAAGATGCAACCGCAGTACAGAATAAGGTCAAGTTGAACACAAGAATTTTCATTTCTATAAAAAGATCAGACAAAATGTTCCCAATTGCTTGACTGGGATGCACAATAGTTCTACTGTTTCTGTTGTCCAGAGATGGGACTCCTGTAGGCTCGGATGCTGAGAATAATAGATGAACTTCGAAGGCTTCAATTTGATATTTGCGTCCTAAACCGTAGGAATACTTCGAGCAAACCAATCAAAGCAGTTTCAAAGAATTCTCTAACACGATAACGTCATGGAGATAACCAAGGCATCTGTCCCATCTGAGTCCATCAAATCAGTCCATCTGAGTCCATCAAACCTATCAATCAGATTGCACAGTTCAAAGGGCATGGCTTTGAACTGAAAAAGCCCCTATGCATGAAAATTGCTTTTGTCCCGCGGTCATTCTTATCCATGGCCCATTGTCAATATCCCGATACCAAATGTAGTGTACTGAACCAGCATGCCTCTGTCAATGCATCTAAAGACTTGCCGGCCTCATTGAAAACAGTTGACCGTTTCTCTCTTGCAGGTAACTAGCCTATGTTTATGTATACTATGATTGTCTTTTAGGAATTTGGTGCTAATACTGTTATATGGAATATGGAATAGGTTCTTGGATTATGGACGCGTATATTCTTTAATAGACGACGGCTGAATTATGAATGACGGGCCAGACGCTCGTAATCATCTCTACGCGGTAATGGGTATCAATCCTATACCGTGACTGCGTTTAACCTACGAAAATCTACACAGTCACTTGGACCGCCGACTACAACTAGGTTCAATAACGTCTTCATCAAGAACTGGGGTTTCTTGAAACTGATGGTAAACATGTGCGTACGAACATAGTTATACATAGTATTAATACTGGTATCGAACGACCTATTAAAGTGCAACAACGTAGGAACTCAATGTTCAAGGATGAGTTCAGGGGCCCATCTTCAAAATCTACCAATAACCCTGAAACTCGATCCCGCTGTTGCTCAGATGTTTGTGGGAGAGACCCTGGACACAGTATCCCTCGACCCCTTCTCTACCTCTTCCAGAGCTTGCAGTCGAGCAACAGCTTTGTTTCCTCTCAAACTAACAGGTGTATCCGTGACGTTCACCAATAATAACAAACTAGTTTGAATATCAACCAAGCGGACAGAATCAGACCATTAACACCGGATAGCGTAATAGGCAAGCATGGTACCTTGAATGTGCCCTTTTCTCCTTTTCTATACTTATTCAAGCGCGATTGGCTTACCACAGGTTTCGCACTTTTGCATATGCAACCATCCACGTTCAGATAGTTCATGTGGTCAATGGTGATATAAATTCTTACCATACTGACAGATAAATCCACTGGTGATATCCCCGCCCTGGCAGTCCTGGTCCACCCATTGCCAGTCATTGGAGCGTGCCATGATGACGCATTTCCTCACCAGCCTATTTGAACTCATCTCAGGTTCAGGCGCCCAGTTGGCATATTTAAGTTTTGATAACCCTACAAGAGCAAATATTTATAGTACCGAATCACATCATATAGCTACATCTCCTCATATTACGCTATTTTTACTTTTTAGTGTAAAATTGAAACCTCAGATCCAGTACCGGTAGTCCTGAGCTTTCATTTGGGGGTCTGAAGCGCTCATATGGCACAATTAATTATATCTGGGTTTTTTTGTTCAACACCAACTTAGAGGTGGTTTCACTCATATGGTGATAGCCATTTTGGATGGTGGAGGAAGCCGGAGTACCCGGAGAGAACCACCGCCCGTCAGAAAGTAACTGGCAAACTTTCACACATGCACCAACTGAGCTCGAACCTGTGACGGTTCAGCAGTGTGAGGCTAGCGATCACCAGCGAAATACCTTAGACCACTTGGCCACAGAACTCGAATAGATCGTACGAGGACGTGGTTGTTGTTTCACAAACACCCGGGCCACGTTACAAATTATGATGCAGAAGCTGAGAATACAGAGAATATACAGTAATTTCAATAATTTCACTGTCAATAAAAAAAATTCTCAATCCAATCCCCAGGGGCTCGTTACCGTTGTTAATTGTCTAATTCGGTTGACTTGGGAGGTCGAGGGAATAAACAAATAACATGTTTAGATTGAAGCGTTACCTGCAGGTAGATAAAAGCATGAAGGAGCGTTATCTGTCGGATTGCGGTGAGTCCAATCTTTCCAACAACATCCTTGCTTCAGACAGGATCGCTTATGATCATGATGGGTTCCAGTGAAGTTCTCCATACAGTTCCTAATATTTCTTCTACTGACAGCAGAACAAACCGGTGCATCTGGAAAAAGGACAGCAATTCACTCTTAACATGATCAAATCATGTCATAATATCGCGTGTATATTTGTCCCCCGCCGCAATGCGGCCGGGGACTTTAAAATGATTCTTGCTTCTATGTGTCCGTGCATGCACGGACATGTCCGTGCAAATACTTCGTAAGCAATAACTTCTAAATGCTTTGTCGGATTCCTCCGAAATTTGGCATCTGCATTCTTTGCGACAAGACGTCTCTTGGTATTACGTTTCAGCAAGATCCGCCTGTAGGTGGCGCCACTGGGGTCTTGCTTCTATGTGTTCGTGCATGCACGGACATGTCCGTGCAAATACTTCGTAAGCAATAACTTCTAAATGCTTTGTCGGATTCCTCCGAAATTTGGCATCTGCATTCTTTGTGACAAGACGTCTCTTGGTATTACGTTTCAGCAAGATCCGCCTGTAGGTGGCGCCACTGAGTCTTGCTCCAATCTTTAGTGCATGTCAGTGCATGTCCGTGCAAATACTTCGTAAGCGATAACTCCTAAATGCTTTGTCGGATTCCTCCGAAATTTGGCATCTGCATTCTTTGCGACAAGACGTCTGTTGGTATTACGTTTCAGCAAGATCCGCCTGTAGGTGGCGCCACTGGGTCTTGTTCCAATTTTTAGTGGATGTTCGTGCAAATGCTTCATAAGCGATAACTCCTAACTGCTTTGTCGGATTCCTCCGAAATTTGGCATCTGCATTCTTTGCGATAAGACGTCTGTTGGTATTACGTTTCAGCAAGATCCGCCTGTAGGTGGCGCCACTGGGTCTTGTTCCAATATTTAGTACATGTCCGTGCAAATACTGCGTAAGCGATAACTCCTAAATGCTTTGTCGGATTCCTCCGAAATTTGGCATCTGCATTCTTTGCGACAAGACGTCTGTTGGCATTACGTTTCAGCAAGATCCGCCTGTAGGTGGCGCCACTGGGTCTTGTTCCAATCTTTAATGCATGTCCGTTCATGTTTGTTCAAATCCTTCGCGAGCGATAACTTTCGAACAATTTGTCGGATTTCTTCGAAATTTGGTAAATGCATTCCCTGCGACAAAACACCATTGGTGATGCGTTTCAGCAAAATCTACCCGGAGGTGGCGCCACTAGAGTTCATTCCATTATTCCATGCTGCAAGTGATAACTTAGAAACACTTGGTCGAATTTCTTTGAAATATCCTACATATGTACCTTCTGGGTAACATGAGAAACGTTGCGGCTCATCGGATTCTTCTCAAATTTGGCATGCATTTACCATGCCAGGAGCTGTTGCTTGGGATTGCCTTTCGCGCACTTGCACTCACAGGTGGCGCCACCTGGTGGCAACATCACAAATTCGTTTCCGGGTAATAACTTGAGAACTGACCATCGGATTCTTCTCAAATTTTGTATGAATGTACCGTGACATAAGATGTCGCTTGATAATGCATTTCACTGACTTGCGCCTAGAGGTGGCGTCACCCGGTGTCAAAATCTAAATTTGGTTTCTGGGCAATAACTTGAGGACCCTCATCGGATTCTTCTCAAATTTGGTATGCAGATGTCCCCACGATACCATGTTCCTTGGGATTGTATTTTTCCCGCTTCTGCCTACAGGTGGCGTGTCCTGGTGGAAAAATTTGTTTCCGGGCAATAATTTGGCAACTGCTCATCAGATTATTCTCAAATTTTGTATTCATATGTGACCCGCCCCAAATAACATGAACACCGGTGGGCATCTAGTACCGGCAATAACTTGAGGACCCCTTCAGAGTCTCAAAGTTCATATGCCGATACCATGACATGAGATGTCATTTGGGATTGTGTTTTGCCTGCTTGCACCTACAGGTGATGACTCCTTGTGGCAAAGTCTAAATTTGGTTTCTGGGCAATAGGTTGAGGATGCCTTCATATTCTTGTCAAATTTAGTTTGTAGATAATATGCCATGAGTTGTCTCTTGGGGTTGCATTTCGGTTACATAATTTTCATGCTACATGGTAAAGAAAATATATTACAGTAGCAATCAACATTCAGTCAGCCATTCGGAGTTGATCTCAAAACCTGGGAAGGCGGAAAGACCCCTCTGCTTCTTACGCCTGTGAAGTAGCTGTTGCCATCCTCATGAATATCTTCTGAAACCGACAGCGCTTATAAATATTGCTGCCATTTTGGCGGGGGACCTAAGTAGTATACAAAGAGTAAAACGATAGGATAGCGCCTCACTGCGCATGCGCAGAACAAAAAATGGGGAGGTTTTGGGGGTGTATTGGGGCGTGATGAGACGAAATGGGGCGTGGCCTGAGTGGATATGTGTGTGGGTGGGTTCAAAATGGCGGACTGTAAGTAGCCGCCATTTTGAACCCACCCACTCACCCCGTGCAATTTTTTTTTCAAAATGGCGGCTACTTACAGTCCGCCATTTTGAACCCACCCACACACCAAAGGTCAATGAGTGCATATTTCCGGCAGAAAAAAAAAAGTTCCGGCAAAAAAAAAAAAAAAAAAATGTATTCATGCGCGGTGATGCGGTTTGGCCGTGGTTTTGGCGGTGATTCGGTCTCGGAAAAAAGCTTCCGCGGAGAAAAAGTAGTCCCTAGATAAAATGGTCCGATGGGGTCGAGTGAGGTATCAAAGTGAAGGTTAGGTGAAGGAGCATCTAATGGGCTGGGTGTGGGGTTGAAATATCGTCATTCTGCGCATGCGCGGCGGCCGAAGGGTATGAAAATAGCCTTTTTGGAGCTAGGGGAGCCCCTAAGGGTCCGATGGGGTCGAGTGAGGTATCAAAGTGAAGCATTCGTGAAGGGGCATCTGATGGGCTGGATATGGGGCTGAACTATCGGCATTCTGCGCATGCGCGGTGGCCCAAGGGTATGAAAATAGCCGTGTTGGGAGCTAGGGGAGCCCCTAATGGACCGATGGGGTCGAGTGAGGTATCAAAGTGAAGCTTATGTGAAGGGGCATCTAATGGGTTGGGTGTGGGGTTGACATATCGGCCTTCTGCGCATGCGCGGCGGCCGAAGGGTATGAAAATAGCCTTTTTGGAGCTATGGGAGCCCCTAGTTGACCGATGGGGTCGAGTGAGGTATCAAAGTGAAGCATTCATGAAGGGTCATCTGATGGGCTGGGCGCTGGGTTGAACTATCGGCATTCTGCGCATGCGCGGAGGCCCAAGGGTATGGAAATAGACGTTTTGGAGCTAGGGAAGCCCCTAATGGACCAATGGGGTCGAGTGAGGTATCGATGTGAAGCATTCGTGAAGGAGCATCTGATGGGCTGGATGTGGGGTTGAAATATCGGCATTCTGCGCATGCGCGGTGACCCAAGGGTATGGAAATAGACGTTTTGGAGCTAGGGCAGCCCCTAATGGTCCAATGGGGTCGAGTGAGGTATCAAAGTGAAGCATTCGTGAAGGGGCATCTGATGGACTGGGTGTGGGGTTGACATATCGGCCTTCTGCGCATGCGCGGTGGCCCAAGGGCATGGAAATAGCCGTTTTGGAGCTAGGGGAGCCCCTAATGGTCCAATGGGATCGAGTGAGGTATCAAAGTGAAGCATTCATGAAGGGGCATCTGATGGACTGGGTGTGGGGTTGAATTAGGGTTATTCTGCGCATGCGCGGTGGCCCAAGGGTATGAAAATAGACGTTTTGGCATCTAGGGGAGCCCCTAATGGTCGAATGGGGTCGAGTGAGGTATCAACGTGAAGCCTAGGTGAAGGGATATTTGATGGCTGGGTGGCTGCATGTAAAATTTTTCCTGAAAAAAAAAAAAAATACGGAACACGGACTTTATCGAAAAACCTGGGAAAATGCCTATATGGGGTATGAGGGGTATATAGGTCGCCGGGCTTAACGGGGCTTGTCTATCAACAGAGTTATCTTTCCCTGGTTCCAGGGTGGGTGTATGTAAAAATTCTCCTGAAAAAATACGGAATACGGACTTTATCCTAAATTACGGGAAAATGCCTATATGGGGTATGGGAGGTATAGGACCATCCTGGGAAACGTACTTCTATACATTTGCGGTAGGGTTGTGGGGTCTCGTTTTACTCGTCTCGTCATTTAGAACATGATAGGAAGTGTCCTCGTGCGAATCGGTGAAATTTTTGAAAAAGTACGGATATAGCCTCATATAGTCCCAGGCATACTGAGGGACTGATGTTTGTCCCCCTGGGAAACGTACTTCTATACATTTGCGGTAGGGTTGTGGGGTCTCGTTTTACTCGTCTCGTCATTTAGAACATGATAGAAAGTGTCCCCGTGCGAATCGGTGAAATTTTTGAAAAAAGTCACCGAACCCCATATAGTCCCATACTGAGGGTATAGGATCAATGTTTGTCCCCCTGGGAAACGTACTGCTATACATTTGCGGTAGGGTTGTGGGGTCTCGTTTTACTCGTCTCGTCATTTAGAACATGATAGGAAGTGTCCCCGTGCGAATCGGTGAAATTTTTGAAAAAGTACGATATAGCCTCATATAGCCCCATACTGAGGGTATAGGACCGATGTTTGTCCCCTGGAAAACGTACTTCTATGCATTTGCGGTAGGGTTGTGGGGTCTCGTTTTACTCGTCTCGTCATTTAGAACATGATAGGAAGTGTCCCCGTGCGAATCGGTGAAATTTTTGAAAAAAGTCACCGAGCTCCATATAGACCCATACTGGGGTATAGGTTCAATGTTTATCCTACTGGGAAACCCACTTCTATACATTTGCGGTAGGGTTGTGGGGTCTCGTTTTACTCGTCTCGTCATTTAGAACACGATAGGAAGTGTTGTGGAGCGAATCGGTGAAATTTTTGAAAAAAGTCACCGAGGCCTGGGTAGGCCCATAGGCCTATACTGCATGGCTATGGGTGTATAGGCCCATACGGGGTGGACATGTTGGAGTCTAGGTGGGCCACTCATGGTCCAATGGGGTCGAGTGAGGTCTTATTTTGAAGCTCTCGTGGAGGAGCACTTGACTACACTAATGGTTCGTCCGTGTTCAATAGTCTGCGCATGCGCAGTCTGGCCGTAGTATAGAAAACAGGCATTTTGGGTGCTATGTAGGGGTGTGTTTGGGTTAGAGATGAGCTAATCACGGTTCGAATGGGTCGTGTGAGGTGTCAAAGTGAAGCTTGTGTGGGGTAGAGTCAGAATGGTGTGTTTTTGAATGCATGTCGCGTTAATCTGCGCATGCGCAGTTGGTTGTAGTAAGTAAAGTGGCCATTTTGGGGCAGCGAAGGAAGTTATTTGGGGTCGAGATGGGCTAATCACGGTTCGAATGCGTCCTGAAAGGTGTCATCTTGTAGTTCTCGGGGTGTACACTCCGATTTGAGGGATGTTCGCGTCATCTGTGACGTCATCGGTGACGTCATCGGTACGAGTAGTAGCGAAAGTGGCCATTTTCGGGCAGTACCTGAAGGTATTTGGGGTCGAGATGGGCTATTCACGGTTCGAATGCGTCCTGGAAGGTGTCATCTTGTAGTTCTCGGGTGTACATTCCGATTTGAGGGATGTCCGCGTCATCTGTGACATCATCGGTGACGTCATCGGTACGAGTAGTAGCGAAAGTGGACATTTTCGGGCAGTACATGAAGGTATTTGGGATCGAGATGGGCTATTCACGGTTCGAATGCGTCCTCGAAGGTGTCATCTTGTAGTTCTCGGGGTGTACATTCCGATTTGAGGGATGTTCGCGTCATCTGTGACGTCATCGGTGACGTCATCGGTACGAGTAGTAGCGAAAGTGGACATTTTCGGGCAGTACATGAAGGTATTTGGGGTCGAGATGGGCTATTCACGGTTCGAATGCGTCCTGGAAGGTGTCATCTTGTAGTTCTCGGGGTGTACATTCCGATTTGAGGGGTGTCCGCGTCATCTGTGACGTCATTGATGACGTCATCGGTACGAGTAGTAGCGAAAGTGGACATTTTGTGGGTGCGTGAGGGTGAGTTTGGTGTAGAGATGCACCATCCTTAGTCCGAATGCGTCGTGTGAGGTGTCATTTTGTAGCTCTCGGGGTGTACATTCCCAATTGAGGCATGTCCGAAGCATCTGTGACGTCATCGATGACGTCATCAGTAGGAGTATTAGCGAAAGTGAGCCTTTTGGGGCAGTGCAGGAAGGTATTTGGTGTAGAGATGGACCATCCGCGTTGCGAATGCGTCGTGTGGGGTATCATGTTGTAGCTCTCGGAGTATAGACCCTGATTTCAGGGATATTTATAGCATCTGTGACGTCATTGGTGACGTCATTAGTACAAGTTGTAGCGAAAGTGGGCCTTTTTTAGCAGTGAAGGATGTTATTTGGTGTAGAGAAGGACCATCCGCGGTCCAAATGGACCGTGTGATGTGTCATCTTGTAGCAACGCCCACCAACACCATTCTTAATGCTTCAACGCCCTGGTGAAATAGCTCAGAAGCTCTGATATTCCATGGAATTGTCACTAATTCTTCGAAATGCGGTGATGCCCGTCAACGCCCGTCGTTACACCTTAACACTCTAACATAACGCCATGATATAGACCAGAGAGAGAACAACAACAGCAACAACAAGGATGACACATGAGAGAACAACAACAACAACAAGTTTTTTCATATAGTTTATTCTCCCCAATGTTACATCATACCCACGCTGGGGGAGCCGCGTTGGGTATATTTACAATTCAAGAAGATTCTTATCCAATCAGAGGCCACCATTTGCATGTTCCATATTCGTTCCTGTCCGTTAGATGTAT
>JAVTVY010031587.1:0-13228 GCA_036873755.1 Hanleya hanleyi | reverse complement strand
ACTGCTCTGTATCGTAACAACTTGAATTAACCATTATTAATCAACTGCAGCGCATTTGGGGGATTCGGCAGACAAAAGAAAACAAACAATCGGTGACTATCGGTAATTAAACAACTTTTCATCTCCTCACAACAACACTATATCAGAGCTAACGGTCGTTTGTTGGAAAACAAACAAGCAATGTTTGTTTTTCGGAATCAATTGATTTCCACCCCACATTCACATATGCAAAATTAAATAACTCAGTATTGAGTATGCTGATAAGGACTGTTTAGCTGGTAAGATACAAATAGTGTGAAATGATGTTTTGGTACAGGGCTATATGTAAATTGAATGACAGCAGGGTCGATCGACCGGTAGAAGGAAAGATAACCCTGTTTGAAGGTTGCAGGGACCATTCACATTGGCAATGCTGTATTATTGATTCATACTCCATGTAAGAATCACCAGACAAGGCATACAATAGCCAAGTCTTGGGACAACAATATGTCTAGACTTGAGCCTTTTCAGCTGCACAAAAACTCAGACAATAGCTCCCTACATGAAGTATCTACCATTATTTTAGTCACAGATTTTTACATGCGGTGCAAGCCTTCTGATTGTAAATGGCTAGTTAATTCTAAGACAATAACATCTTCAAAGTAATTTGGATTTTCAGTATAATTTTGAAAGCCATTATATTAGCCGTTTTGTCATGTTAAAGCATTGCCCAGTGCCTATATTTTTCTCGACGTAAGGTGGGCAATGACGTCGTTTGGTGCCTCTCTCGACTGGAGAGTTCGACCTCGGGACTGTCATATTGAAAAGTTTATATGAATATTCATGAGGGATTTCCGATTCATATGAATATTCATACTCAGTAGCGGTTAGCTAACTTTGGGCCATGTGAACTATCCCTCTCCGTCCAGCACATCCTCGCTAAAACCAGGGGTATCTCTATCCTAGATATAGCCCCTGGTACGTTTGAGCAATGTATCGCGATCAACGACACACAGCGGCATCCTGCACATATTGCCCAATCAGATCACTTAAGCACCGTGACCATGGCGATCGTGACAACAGATTCGAAAACACCATAGCTTGAACGATACCCAGTGGCAGAAGAACATGCACCTTTTCAACAGCCATGAACATTAATAAATATAAGGAATCATAGTTTAAAACAAAATCTATTTGAAGAGAAAATAAACCCATGCATCTCCATTCATCTACCATCAAACATCCAACAAGCCAGGCAAATGTAGAAAACACCGAAGCTTTAAAGGCGGTCCGCGATGTCAGTGTATCCGACTTCACCTTCCCACTGAAGGACTTGAATTGGGTTGAAAGGCACGGATTTCTATGAAATTTCACTGGTCTATCCATTAATATTTTATTGTTGTGCGTGCTTGGATTAAATATTTACATTCGGTATCAGCGAATAGTTTAGCAGCGAAAGTAAAACCCAAATGTATTTTACCATTAGCGCAGTTTTTCTAGGTCACGTAACTGGAGTGTGGGCGGAACGCGATTTGCTATGCAAGTTGGTCAAGGGTTCGCCTTTGGCTCACAAATAGAAACCTTGACGTGGTGAAGATGCGTCCAGCATGGCGATGGAGAGATGAAAAAAACGCACTGGAAAGTGACGATAAGAATGTATGTAATTTGCTGTGGAAGTATCAATGCCAGGTTTGGTTTTATACATTCAGAGACGTGCAAAAAAACAAAACGATTTCAATGCGTCTTAGAGTGAGGCAATGAGAAAGCTTGGAAAGAAAGACAAATCGCTAGAACACTGCCACTATCTGTCAATACCATCAGTTGACAGACATTCCTATAGTCAACTTCACATGGAGATCTAATTTTGCAAAGTACGGGCACGTGATTGTTGACCGATTGAAAGGCGGAAGGGAATCACGTAAACCGTTATATTTAGGCCTATGAGGATACCGAACTGACTCACTGGCAATAATGTGGGTTCCGTACATGTCAGTGTTTTAAGGAATATCGATACATTTGACTTGCTAACAACTATAGCTGTCAACCCCACTAAATAACGTCTTATGTTGCACTGCTATGATTGGGAGTAACGCACGTTCATTTCCATGCGCTTGTGAAGGATTTGTCGATTTCTTCACAACATGCTGAACTTGTTAACAAAAGTGAGGCCCAGACCCATCAACACAGGATGAAAATCAACAAAAGACTGATAACTGACAGAATAGAACCATTTATGCAAATTACAGGCGCTTCAATAATGGGTCAACCCTGACCGAACACGTACTAGTCCAGGACATCAAAGGGTATGTGTTTGATTTAAAACATAAACATATTTACCTAAAAGAAAAACGGCTGAATCTCTGGATGTAATAGCAAAACTAAGCACTGCACTGCATTGCGCAGTCGACACTATACCTCTTGCACATGACGTGTCCACATGTATCTGTTGGTGAAACTCCGATGTCTCTAATCCTGTTGAACGCTGAGAGTTCCACCACTGGTGCACATGGCTGGTCTCCTGTGGTGAAACTCCGACGTGTAACCACTGTCGTTCTCGGTAAGTAGTTGCGCATGAACATTCAACCCACAATACCCCATCAAACATGAATGGCTCCAGGGGTATCCCCCGTCGTTTTTGGTAGAGAGGTCCACTTCACGAACTGGCGTATTAAATATGACTGGAGCTAGGGGTTTTCGTTGGTTCAACCCCGATGTCTCTAAGCCCTGTTGCTCTCGCTAGAGAGCTTCGCTTTCGGATAAGCATGCGCAATCGACCCGCAATGTAATATTGCCCAAGCCAAGGTCAGGTGAATCCTCAGACTGGAGGACTGTCTGTAAAGGTCAGACGAATCCTTAGACTGGAGGACTATCAAGGCCAGGTGACTCCTCAGACTGGATGACAGTTTTTCAAGGTCACTGAATGCCTTAGCCTGGAGGACTGTCCGTGAAGTACACCGGATTTCACAGTCTGGATGACTGTCAAGGCCAGGCGAATCCTCAGACTGAAGGACTGTCTTTCAAGGTCAGGCGAATCCTTAGACTGGAGTACTGTCTGGAAAGGTCAGGAGAATCCTTAGACTGGATGACTGTCACCGGGCGGAATATATCCATATCGGAAGGACCACCATTACCTTCACACCTCAAAGTCCACCATTACAACTATTCCTTTAAGGATCACCATTACCTCACTTTCCGAAAGCCCACCGTTACCTCATACCTGAAGTACCACCGTTACCTCTTACATGCAAGACCACCATTAGTTCCATTCTTTGGAGGATCACCGTTACTTTCATGCCTGAAGAGCCACCGTTATCTCCATTCTTTGAAGAATCAACGTTACCTTCATTCCTTGAAGAACCACCGTTACCGTTGGATCAATATACTGGAGATGGTATCCGACTTTCTGAACGGCGACCATCTTGAAAATGGCAGCCATCTTGGCTATTTGCTTGGTCAAAATATCTACGAATATTATCAGTGTGAATGTATGTGAAGTTGTTTTAATTTGTAGAGCTTAATTTTAGCAACTCTGCCCAATTTTTTCCCTCGCTTGTATTCATCTACATTTTTATATGTTGTTCGGGATGGTTTGGGGGAATAGTTGCTGCAAACAGCAATTCTGTTGCAATTTTTTCTAGGTCAAACCACAGATTGACTGGACTGCGCTTGCGCAGTCAAGGTTTGGTAGAGAAAGCGACTTTTTGAGGTACGCAAGTGGTGTTCGCGGTCATCCTGGCTCTGATAGGACATGCAAGGCGTCGCCTCGAAGCGCTTGTGGAGTAGACTACGGTTGGGGTAGGGGGAGCGGAAGTGACTTCATGGTGCACATGTACATTCGACGGGTAGTAGAGAAAGATGACATTTTGGGCGTGCAGGGTCGTGTTTGTCTAATCTTGGGGTCACCGTGGATCCAAATGGGTCGTCCACGGTGTCCTATTAAAGCTCTTATGGTGTAGACTACGACTACATTCGCGACTGCTCGACGTCATAAGTACCTCGCGCACTAATGATGTAAGGATTTTGCACCGCCCCGGTGTAAACCTGCTGTAGGATGTGGTTCCGCTCAGCACAGGCCCTCAAAACAAGAGTTGGGGGGGGGGGCATGGTATTAGGGTGAAGTGTGGAAATATGGGGTCTCTATACATAACTCCATGCTTTATATAAAAATACACCAAGGTGTGAAGAACGCACTTTGGGTGAAACGAGAAATAAACGGTTTACCTTCAAACAAAATACATCAGCTTATTCTAATATTGTCACTCCATATATTCCCGTCGTCAAATTAGTAAATTTGTGCAATTTTATACCTTTGCCGAGCGATTCAAAATCCAACGTAACTGTCCATTCATTCCGGCACACCGAGAAAATGGTCCGCTTCTTTCTCAATTCTGATTGGTCGGTCGCGACGCGACTCCGGCAAGAGAGCATTTGCGTACACTTCGCCATCCATAAGATGGCTTGCGAATCGTGTGTCTCCATTATCGCGGAGCGATATCCGGTGTTTTACCGGATTCTGTTCGGCCTTCATCCGGCGGAGAACAGTCTCGAAAACTCTGATAAATTACAGGTTTTCATACATACCCCGGAAACAGATATTGCCTGGGCTTACAAAATATATAGGTATGAATAACTTTCGTATCATCCAAGAGGCGTGGTAGATCTGTAATTTTGAACAAGTAGATCATCACATGACTCGAAAATGGCGGGTTACGTTGGGGTTACGTCGGTAGACTTTAGCTGATTGGCTGACGAAGTCACGTGGTATTGATTTCTGGAAATTCCCTCTAGCAGTTGCCGAAAGTAGTCTGAAATGGATACACACGATCCCAGGGTCAGTCTTACCGCGTATAGATGACCGAGATGGTTACAGGTTGGCAAGAGAGGTCTCGCACTGATCAGCTGACCAATCAGATTTGAGAAAGAAGCGTGCCATCTTCTCGGTGTGCCGGAATGAATGGACAGTTACGTTGGCTTTTGAATCGCCCGGCAAAGGTATAAAATTGCACAAATTTACTAATTTGACGACGGGAATATATAGGGTGACAGTATTAGAATACGCTAATGTATTTTGTTTAGGGGTAAACCGTTTATTTCTCGTTTCACCCAAAGTGCGTTTCAGACCTTGGTGTATTTTTGTATAATGCATGGGGTTATGTATAAAGACCCCATATTTCGACACTTCACCTTAAACCGCCGTCCACAGCCTCCCAGAACTCTTGTTTTGAGGGCCTGTGCGCTCACGTAGTCCTCGGTGTATTTTTCCCTTATCAGGGGATAACATATATATCCAAATGAAATGGACATTCCCTTGATTCTACCCCCGAATGATCTCTTCTAATTTGAGGTGTTTCTCCTGGTTTTCGTCTTAAGCTGATCTCCATGGTACCGGAAGTTATCCAGCTGACATGCGCTGTTCGGAGTTTCGGCGTGATACTGTGCCTTCAACATTGATGCAATATGAATTCCTAGCAGTGTGGGTCGTGTACTATGTCCAAAATTACAGTACGAGACCGTGCCGAATGATTACGACTATTGTGTTGTTCAAGTCGGCTGATGGCGCCAAAATGCGCATGCACAGTCGAGGAGTAAGGGTATGTGTGGATGCACAGGGGAGCGTTTGGGCGATCTAGGCGCAAAAGAGTCGTGTAGGGTTTCGTCTTGAAGCGCTCGTGGTATAGATTAAGATTGGGGTGGTTTTTTTTCGAAAGTGAATCCATTGTGCGCATGCGCACTCGAGGACTAGTTGACAAAGATAGTATTGGAGTGGGCAATCTAGGTGCCCCCCCCCCCTGGGTTCAAATAAGGTGTCATATTGGAGCTCTCGTGGTGTAGAATACGTTTTGTCCACGTGACCGCGAAGTCGACGCGTCATCAGAATCAAAGAACAGTATCTTGATTCACTACCGCAGAAAATGTTTGGTCAACCCTCCTGCTTACTCGCTACACCAAATCTTACAAGATGCAAGGATGTCCGGTTCAAATAGGAGCAGACCATCGTGACCAAACCGGACCACCTTGTATGTTTAAGAAGTAATGTTTTCATAGGCGTGCTAAATCGTTATTTCTATAAAACTTGTGTCAGTGACATCGAGTTAACCAGTGCAATAATTACAAGATTTACCACGGTTATGTGAAATATACATGTGTCGAGTGCAGGTGTTCATTAGGAGATTCCATTTCACAAGTGGGGTGAGGAAAGGGACGTCTGCTTTCATACAAGTAACAGTCGAATAAAACAAACAAAACAAGTTGAAATTTCCTTCTCACGTTTAACGGTTGTTTTCATCGGGAAATTGATTAACAAAGCGACACAAATAAGCATATATCCGCGTAATTTCCCAACAGCTGACTCAGCGGACAAAATCACTCCCTATTTGAGAGACCACATAAACTCGTCCACTGACATTGGCACGATGCCAACCGAGACGGGAGCATCGTCCCAACATCAGTGAACGAGATTTTTCAAAAAAGGGGAGAACCTTGACAACCTTTCATGTACATTTCACATAATCGTGGTAAATCTTGTAATTATTGCACTGGTTAGCTCGATGTTATTGACACAAGTGTTATAGAATGTAAGATAGGGGATTTGTTATAACGAGTAAGCAGGAGGTGTGACCAAATATATTCTCTGGTGGGGAATCAAGAACGGATAAGCTCGGAGGCGCAAAATTGACACCAATCTCAGTAAACTCAGATATAAATCACGTGCGATTTGAAACTACTATTGTAGGGATAGCTGGTTGTAACTATTTCAAAATCACGCCCACAGTAATTACATACGATAACTCGTGGTCTAATATATAAACATTATCCTGAAACAGTTTCCAAATATGGCATCATTTCCAGACAGGGTCCATAACATCAAAGAGTTTACTCCCACCGAAAAGTCTGACTGTGTTAGGGGTAGAAAATATCAAAATATTGTGTCGTGCGAAGATGTTAATCTCCTTGAAGTAAACGTCAATCATTGTCAGAGCGAAAAGTTTGAAATGGTCGTGATTGGCTTGTTATGGGATCTCGTAGAATATCGGCGAACATTTCACACGAAGTTTTCATAGCGTCACGTCTAAATGGTATTCCCCTAATTACCATCTTAGTTTACCTAGATTGAATTGACACATGCCATATAAATTAAGTCATACGGGGTATTGTGACATATAGACCTTGGATTTGAGTAACATTCTCACATTCGAGGTGACTAGAATATTACCTTTGTTTAGCTTTTAAAATATACTGGATAACCCAGAATCTGAGTATAATGGATAAATCAGAATCTGAGTATCCGAAGATTGATAGAATCGTGCTTGTCGATCCTCAATGTAGACCCCAGGCCAGACAGCAGCAGCATAATGCCTGTTCATCCGCGGGGAACCGCGTGGGCCGATGTCACAGAAAATAGTGCTCAATTTCCTATGCTTTTCTTTACGGACATTCTTTCCTTTCACTCCGGAGAGTCAGTATTGTCTGCAACTTAAGTCACAGGTATTCTCATGGCATCAGCTTGAATAGCTCTAAATGGCAATATAGCCTACCTAACTTTAATAAGTTACCGGTATTATCATGGTATCATCTTGAATATCGAATAGCCGACGTAGGATATAGTATATGTCAGTAACTTAAGGCACAGGTATTCTCATGGCATCAGCTTAAATAGCTCCAACTATCAATATTGCCTACCTGGGATATAGTATATATCAGCAACTTAAGTCACAGGTATTCTCATGGCATCAGCTTGAATAGCTCCAAATGGCAATATAGCCTACCTGTGATATAGTATATGTCAGTAACTTGAATAAGTCACAGGTATTCTCATGGCATCAGCTTAGATAGCTCCAACTGTCAATATTGCCTACCTAGGATATAGTATTATCAGCTTGAATATCGAATATCTACCTGACTAGCCTACCTAGGTTATAGTATATGTCAGTAATTTAAGGCACAGGTATTCTCATGGCATCAGCTTAAATAGCTCCAACTATCAATGTAGCCTACCTAGGATATAGTATATGTCAGCAACTTAAGTCACAGGTATTGTCATGGCATCAGCTTGAATAGCTCCAAATGTCAATATAGCCTACCTACATGTTCGTAACTTGTGTCTAATTCCGCTTAACCCGGGGCTAGGGGCCGTATGAACCCATGTACTTCAAGATCCTCATGGTACTCATATGAACAGTCACAATCAAAGCGTGACTGAGATACATCATTTTTTTAGATGACTACTCTATAACGAATATTATGGATTAAGAATACTGATCAGCGATACGGATTTGATATTTTTGGAACATCATGATGTCTTGCCGGCATCATTGAAAACTGTTCACCGCTTCTCTCTTGCAGGAAACAAGCCTATGTTTATGTATACTATGATTGTCTTTTGAATTTGGTGCTAATACTGTTATGTGGAAAATGGAATAGGTCTTTGGATTATGGACGCGGATATTCTCTAATGGACGACGGCTGGATTATGAATGACGGACTAGACGCTTGTAATAGTATATGTCAGTAACTTAAGGCACAGTTATTCTCATGGCATCAGCTTGAATAGCTCCAAATGTAATTATAGCCTACCTAGATTATAGTATATGTCAGTAACTTAAGGCACAGGTATTCTCATGGCATCAGCTTGAATAGCTCCAACTATCAATATAGCCTACCTAGGATATAGTATATGTCACTACCTTAAGTCGCAGGTATTCTAATGGCATCAGCTTGAATAGCTCCCACTATCAATATAGCCTACCTAGGATATAGTATATGTCAGTACCTTAATTACAACACATATAAGGGAAGTGGGAAGAGGTGCCGACATACTGACTGCGTCACATGACTCCACAGAATAGTTTTCTGGTTAACCTATTCTAAAGCACATATCAAGAATCTAACGATTCGTGATATGTGTTGTATCTCAGGTACGCTTTTATTGTACCTGTTCATGTGGCAACTTGGATTATATGACCGCACGGCCCCTAGCACCGCCATAAGCGGTATTAGATACAAATCTAGAGAGCTGTGATGGAAATGCTCTGACAACTCGTATACTGGTAATTGGTGAGCTGTATCGCTGTGACAACTCGTACGTTGGAGATTGGTGAGCTGTATCGTCGTCAGATGTAAATGACAGCAATTAACACAAAAAACTAGTCTGTAAGGCCCGATGTCGACCCAGCATCAACTTCCCACAAGTGCCAAGTCACAGGTATTCTCATGGCATCAGCTTGAATAGCTCCAACTATCAATATAGCCTACCTAGGATGTGGTATATATCAGCAACTTAAGTCACAGGAATTGGGTTCAATGGGTACTAATTGTGCACCCCTGTTGGGTAACCTGTATCTGTTCTCTTATGAATATGACTATATACAGGCGCTTTCAAAAACCGATCCATTCAAAGCCCGTTCCTTCTCATTCACCAAACGCTATAAGTAGTAAGGGGGTCCTGCTGTGAGTGGACCAATCAGAATTGAATTAGGGCGTGGTTGTAAGAAACCGGTTTAACCGGTCGTAAGAAACCGGTTAAACCGGTTTAACCGGTCGTAAGAAACCGGTTTAAATAGGGCGGTATGGTGTCAGCCCCTTTGTTAGCAGCCCCTTTGTTAACTACCAATAAAAACATCACGTGACCCTTTGACGGCTATTAGGATAAAAGGAGAGAGTTTTCGAGTTCAGTGGTCTTTATATCTCCTACTAACCTCTCATTGTTATTTATTATTTATTTATTATTTATTTATTTATTCATTTATTTAGTTATATATTTAGCGCTGGAAAAGATGTTCAAAAACAAAGAAATGTACCGCGAAATTCAAATAAAACATTGAGTTGATGGGCCACGAAATCCGAATGGGAAGCGGCCCTGAAACTACAATTTCAATCAATCAAAAAAAAAGGTTCAGTGGTCATATGCCTCTCACGTACGAAGGTGCGTTTTAACGTATTTGGGCGATCTCCTGTCTCGGTATACAATGGATGACGAGAAAACATTTGAGGAAGGTAAGTTCGCATTATCAATCATTCCTTTGAGAACAAGCGGTTCGTTTCTTAAAAGACCTACTGCTCGAATCATAGCGTATGTTGAGAGAAGGTCTTTCGTATATTATAGACTAACACAACACAATGTATTAGAGAAAATGCCATGTATAGTTAACTAACCGTGTGAGTTAAATTATGTACCTCGGAATGTCACAGCCGAGGGCACATCTATTGTCCTTCTCTGGGCGCAACGGTCCATTGCACTTTAGCGAACGGTCTCCTTTGATACGTGCCGGTGTACACGGAAACGACATTCTTTCAGAAACACTCGAATTTTCTTAGTCTAAAACAGTTCGATAATCTAGGTTTATTATTTGTTAGGCCTTAAATATATATATATGGGAGAATTTCTGTTAAATACTGTAAGGTTGGTCATACCGACGGTGCGTGTATAGTTAAATGACCGTGCGCGTTAAATTATGTACCTCGTATTGTCACAGCCGACCGCACATCTATTGTTCTTCTCTGTGCGCACCGGTCCATTAAGTGCAAAAAGTGATGTATTATGCGTCGATATTGGCATCAATACCATTCCATTCGCTACCCCTAACAGTCTCTGCACAAGGGAGAAAATTGAACTATGTTGCCGTGGACTAAAATAGGCCAACTGTTAGCTATGTACATGTCTCTTTGCCCGAGTTACTGTGATAATAAAAGAAACGTTTAACACTCTTTCTACCACAATTATTTCAAGAAATTCGATAAACTCATATAACATAATTTGACAAAATCAAAGATAAATTTTTACCGTATTAGCGTCGCTAAAATTAAGGCCTCTCAATCGAACGTGTTATTTATCCGGCAACTTACACTATTGTGCAAGTCACAAACACACTAGCATTGTTTTACAAGCCGCCAATACTCTAGCATTGTTTTACAATACAATAAAGTAAACACCCACGGTGAACATTGGTAATGATCGCTCACGATATGTTGACTATTTGTATCGTGTTCCAAAAGCGCCCGCAAGCGCCCGCCAAGCCCGCAAGCGCTCGCAAAAGCGCCCGCAACGCCCGCCACGCCCGCAAGCGCCGCAAAAGCGCCGCAACGCCCACAAAAGCACCCGCAACGCCCGCAAGCGCCCGTTTCAACGCCCTTCGATATCTGAGAAAAAGAGAGAGATCAACACGTTCACAAGTTTTCATATATTTTATTATCCCCAATGTGATGCCGTACCCAAGCTGGGGGCCGCTATGGGTATGTTTACAATTCATAACGTTGGAGTGATATCAGTTTTAATCACGCTCTTGTCAGTGTTCGTGAATTCTTGAAGTTCATCTTCGGTCATCATCATCTTTTCGCTTTATTTCTTTATTTCAGCAATCAACAGTGAGCTTCTTAAATCACCGTCAGTTTTCTGATCATTATTATTCGATGTACCAAGTCCTAATCAGACTCGCTATCTACCAATCCGGGAAAGTCCGTGGGCAACATGTCCTTGAAGAGCTGTTTCCGCATCTTGATGGCGTTTTTCAGGGCCTCTCTTGGAGGTAAACCCATATCCTCTTCTAAGTAGCTCTTTGTTTTCATGATGGCCCTGTGGTTACGATCACTTTTCATTTCAAGAGGAATCAAGGTATAGTTTTCATACAGAGCCATTGCAGATTTTATGATTTGTGGTTGCATGTTGATATAGGCCTTCTGTAAAGTCTCTTCATCCTGTCCATCTGCCTGGATAGCAGCGGCGTGTGCGTCAATATAGCCTTGTCCACAATGCGACCCCAAAATGACGGCTCCCCTTCGTCCGTGTCTGAATCACCCAAACTTTCGCTTTCCTCGGATGAGCTAGTGCTGTCCGCATCAGAGCATGAGTTTTCAGCGCTGTCATGTCCAGATGATGAGCTCACAGTATCCGTATCATCGTGTAGACTCTCACTGTCTACATCAGAGACCTCGTCGGTGTCTTCATACCCATGAATATTCTTCCTATGTCTGATCATATCGTGGTACCTGGTGAACGATCGGTGACACTCTGAGCAAGAATAAGACATGTTGAACTGAGCGACAAAAATGAAGTGAGTTAGTCTTTCTAATAGGGTTGTATTTATGAATGATTGTCGCAGCGCCATCTATACACCGATAGGAACTCACGCTGTGCATGGATGGGGTCCTATCCGATTGGTTAATAAGTCTTCACGGTGTAATGCTTTGACATATCTCTCTCCCGTCACGTAAGGCGCTAGCATCCCTCATCTCCACCAACGTCCGGTAGTAGCGGCGCAAGCGCCCGCAAAGGGGCTCGCAATGCCCACAAGCGCCCGCAAAAGCGCCCGCAACGCCCGCAAAAACGCCCGCAACGCCCGCAAGCGCCCGTTTCAACGCCCTTCGATATCTGAGAGAAAGAGATCAGCATATTCACAAGTTTTCATATATTTTATTATCCCGCAAAAGCGCCCGCAACGCCCGCAAGCGCCCGCAAAAGCGCCCGCAACGCCCGCAAGCGCACACAAAAACGCCCACAACGCCCGCAAAAGCGCCCGCAACGCTCGCAAGCGCCCGTTTCAACGCCCTTCGATATCTGAGAGAAAGAGAGAGATCAGTATATTCACTAGTTTTCGTTTTTTATTATCCCGCAAAAGCGCCCGCAAGCGCCCGTTTCAACGCCCTTCGATATCTGATAAAAAGAAGTTTTCAAATATTTTATTATCCCCAATGTTATAACAAGTTTTCAAATATTTTATTATCCCCAATGTTATAACATTGGGGCTAGTAAAATATATGAAAACTTGTGAACGTGTTGATCTCTTTCTTTTTATCAGATATCGAAGGGCGTTGAAACGGGCGCTTGCGGGCGCTTTTGCGGGATAATAAGATATATGAAAACTAGTGAATATACTGATCTCTCTCTTTCTCTCAGATATCGAAGGGCGTTGAAACGGGCGCTTGCGAGCGTTGCGGGCGCTTTTGCGGGCGTTGCGGGCGTTTTTGCGTGCGCTTGCGGGCGTTGCGGGCGCTTTTGCGGGCGCTTGCGGGCGTTGCGGGCGCTTTTGCGGGATAATAAAATATATGAAAACTTGTGAATATGCTGATCTCTCTCTTTCTCTCAGATATCGAAGGGCGTTGAAACGGGCGCTTGCGGGCGTTGTGGGCGTTGCGGGCGCTTTTGCGGGCGTTGCGGGCGCTCTTGCGGGCGCTTGCGGGCGCAAACGCCCGCTACTACCGGACGTTGGTGGAGATGAGGGATGCTAGCGCCTTACGTGAAGGGAGAGAGATATGT